>UPTC01000536.1:0-34709 GCA_900537255.1 Acanthocheilonema viteae
TTTATTCTTTTATTTTGGAAGATTTAAATTTTAGAATTGATTTTTAAATCATTTTATCTATTTATTTTGTTTAATTCGTTCACTATGTATTACGCTCATTAGAGCATTTAAAAATATCAAAAAAAAAACATTAAGATTCTAGAAAAAAGTGCTAAATAGAATAAATTCTGTTTCTCAGTATAGAATGTAAATAATTGCTATAATGAAGTATATCTTCGCAGGACTGAGTAAAGAAAGTTCATCCGATTCCCGAAATTCCAATTTTCTTCTTTTCCGCTTATAAGTTTTTATCAAAGGTTTTTATTCCCAACAAATAAAGCATACTACTTCATTTTTTCCGAATATATCGACCGCTGCTGAAACAATTGATGTCAGAAATAGTGGAACCGATGGTTGCAATGAAAATGTCATTAGAAGAATTTGTTGCACTGAAAGCATTTGTTTCATGGAAAGGAAGTAAGCACAAATTATAGCCAGTTAAAAAAATTACAAACTAAATGATGGCATTACCACCCAATTTATCCTCATAAAGTATAATTTAAGAAAAAAAGGCTACAACTTATTCACTGGAACTGGCATCATCATATTGTTAATTAATAAGTTCTGAAATTATGAGCTTTTTGGAAATTAATTTTCGATCATGAATATTCATTACCGACTGCAAGTTCGATTGTTTGTTTTTGATGGCATTTATTACAGCAATACGTGAAATAAGTGACGGAAATAAATATGCAATGAGAGCAATGCTGGATGAACTTTGTATATCATTGCATCAGTATTACGAACAAAACCACCAAGATGATCTTTCGGAACGTTTTGGCAATATCATCCTGCTACTTTCTTCCGTCTTCGTAAATTATCTATATTTCTGATTTTAGTCCATTTATTCTAATTCAGGACCTATGTTTGGTTTTTTAGTAAAGTCATTGTGTCAGGTTCAGCGTTTTTGTATCCTTCATATTATGCGGTATAACTTAGAAATTTTTGATCTTTAGTGAAATCTATTTATTACCGGCAAAAGAATTTTTATATTGAAAATGTCTCAGTGATTAAAATGATAGTATACAATAGTAACTCATTTGCTTTATTATTTGTTTAACGTATTTCATTTGTTTTCTGCGTAGTTTATTTATAAATTTGCCTCATTTTTAGTAATTTATGTTTATTTTTTCCCTTTTCCAAGTATGAAAGAAGGTAAATAGTATTTAGGATAAGAATAAGCTATATATTTAAACAATAGCCTCCATTAATTTACTTTGCTAACAATTTTCAGGCTGCTGGTCTTCAGTTTGTTGAAAGTCATCATGAAGTAGCCTTTTTCGATTTGTGGCAATTAATAGTTTACTAGTTCAACTTCTAAAATGTGAAAGTGATTGAAAAATTATACACTGACCAAACCTGTAATCATATATGAATATTCGGTCATTAAATATTCAAATATTAAGTATTAAAGTCTTATCCTTTTTGTAAATTTTATCTGTTTTCTTTGAACTGCTACCTTACTTGAACCGATTTGGTCGTAGCTAGTTAAACCATTTATTAGTAATATCTGAATGGTTCAAAAGAACATAAATATTGCGTTTTTAAAAAAAAAATCTAGCTTGTCACGAATCACTTTGCAATTATTGATATGAAAAATGTCTGAAAGAGCAAACCACACTACCTTTGATATCTATTTATATTTACTAAATGAACTTCTTCTGAAAATCATACTATTGAAACCATATTTTCTTGAAGTTTGTCGAATATCACTGTGAAACCGATGTCCACATTTTTTGTTTCAAAATGCCAACAAGATTAACATCTAAATATTTTTAAAACCTCCAAATTAATAAAAGTGCTAATATAATATCCATTCTTGATCTAATTTAGTCTTGCCTCAGAAACATACACTGTTCCCCAGTTTTCAACATTACCGGTATAAATGCTATCATTATGCATAATAGTGCAGGAATTATTTTGACTTCATTTTCTATTAAGTACATTTCAAAATTTGCCAACACAGTGCAATGAACACCTACTCGATCTTCAAAAAGATAAGTAGAAAGCACCAATATAATGCATCAATTATCAAAAAATCACAAGCAAAAAATATTAAGATAAATTCAAGGTTTGTTAAAATATATTTGAAAAGTTAAATAATTCAAGAGATTCAATCTAACAAAAAAGTTTTTCCTACAATTTTTTTTAGCATTCAATTTAACAAAAGCCGGAACAGTGAAACAGCAAGCAATTTACGTGAAAGTAATTTTTGTGATTGGTTAATTTATTTAAGCATTTAAAGGGCAATGAGAGATCGACCTCCTGGTAATAAGTCTACTCTCTATTTGCCCTTTATATGCTTAGAAAGAAAGGATGAAAGAAAAAATCACTCCGTACTATTTTCATTGTACAAACAACGTCCTGAGATAAAGCTTATTTAATTTTAAAGTTTGGAACTCATTCTGATCTTTTCAAATTACAAAGTTCTCACGGATTCTCACGGACGCTACACCTAAATCAATTTGCAAAAACTTGTAAAATCCAATCTTCAAATAAATTTTCCTACACGGCAAACCATTAACGGTTGCTGCTGCAAACGGCATGATTCTTGAAGAGATATATTGGAGTACCGTAATTTGTTGTTAGGTGCAGGAAAGGTCGATTACTGGTGGGTGTCAGGTGAGGTAGGGAGGTGAGGTAGGGAGGTGAGGTAGGGAGGTGAGGGAGGGAGGTGAGGGGAGGTATGAGAGGTGGATGAATTCTGTAACGATGGCAAGTTGGATTAGAATGTTTCTGTAGCAGTTTCAGTTTTATCAAATGTGCTTTGCTACAATATACATATATGTTGGAAGTGTGTCATCGTACATTGTTGGGGCTTAATATGAAGAGCTGTTTATATTTATGCTCGTATAAGGCGATCTTCTGTAATTCTTCTCTGAGTAAAGCGACGATGACACGAATCATCGGATATAGCTTATTTTGACTATTCTTCCATCTTCTTTGCAGTATTTGGCTATCAGCTATGCCTAATGACTCCCCAGCTTATTTAAGAATCATGTTGAAGTATGGTAGAAAAAAAAGTTGGTACATAGTTAGATATCGAAGTTCGCAATTTGATATTTAACTGTGTGCCAAAATTTCAGCTGCTATGAAAGATCTAACTTCTTAAGACTTCATCCAATTGCAGGAATGTCATTGCCAGCGTCAACACCGTTTAGTAATGTAACTCCACAATCTGGAACTTTTTTCCAACCACCAACACAACCACAGTCAGGAGGTCATCATGCTGGACCACCACAAATGCTTCCTGAAAATATTTTGGAAGAGAAGGCGCGAAAGTGGAAGCAGTTGCAGTCGAAGCGTTATGCGGAGAAACGGAAATTTGGTTTTGTTGATTCGCAAAAGGAAGACATGCCACCAGGTTCGATTATAAACTTTGCCTTTGTGTAGTGTGAAATTTTGGACTATGTATATATATTTTCAGAATCAAAAAAAAATTCAAAGCATTAGCAGAAACATCTAACTGTTGATTGATATTTGTTTTTTCATTTTATACTGCATATTAAACTTTACAAAGCTTATGCTTATTTAGCGCTGAGCTTCCGATAGCAATAATTTCAGAGCATGTGCGGAAAATTATTCGCGATCACGGTGACATGACATCACGAAAATATCGACATGATAAACGGGTTTATTTGGGAGCTTTGAAGTATATGCCTCATGCAGTTTTAAAACTTCTTGAAAACATGCCAATGCCATGGGAACAAATTCGTGATGTTAAGGTAACTTTTTCCAAATATCGAATTTTTGAGCTTTCTAAACTAAAGCTGAAGTATGTTCGCAAAACTTTCTTTTGAATTTAAAGCTTTTCGAAGTTTGAGCTTCTGAATTCAAATTTTGATTTAAACTCAGATCTAATTAAAGCGCAAAACTTTTGATTGATTTACTTCAAATTTTGAACAGTTGTGTTTGAGAGGGACAGAAAAGGAAGAATTGGACAGTTAGTAGAATTAATCATAGACAACCACAATATAACTTATATTTTAATCGGAACGGCTTATCACAGGTTCTTTATCACATAACCGGCGCAATAACATTTGTGAATGAAATCCCTCGTGTGATTGAACCAGTATACATGGCGCAGTGGGGTACAATGTGGATAATGATGAGACGAGAGAAGAGGGATCGAAGACATTTTAAGGTAATTCTCGCTCATATAGATTAATGAAAACGAATCAGTAGTTTTTGTTCAAATGTAGCAGTTGAAAAAGTTAAAATTAATGAAGATGTAGAAGACATGAGCTCATTTAAATAGGTTAAATAAAATAAATTGGATATGCAACTTGCATTATTTTAATTTCAGCGCATGCGTTTTCCGCCATTTGATGACGAGGAACCACCTTTGGATTATGCTGACAACATTCTGGATGTAGAACCTTTAGAGCCAATTCAGATGGAACTTGACCAGGATGAAGACAAAACAGTTGCAGAATGGTTTTATGACTACAAACCGTTGGCTACTACTAGGTTTAATTTCGTCATCTTTGAAATATTGTATATTAAAGAGTTCAGAATAAATTTCTTGCTTAACACAAGATATGTGAATTTAGGCATGGTAACTCTGCTCTTTTTATTTATTTGACAAGATATTTTCTTTCAGATTTGTTAATGGGACGACATACCGACGTTGGGCCTTCAGTATACCTATGATGGCCACTCTGTATCGCCTTGCCAACCAGTTATTGACTGATCTTGTGGATGATAACTATTTTTATTTGTTTGATTTGAAATCATTTTTTACGGCCAAGGCTTTAAATGTAGCAATTCCTGGTGGCCCGAAATTTGAACCATTGGTTAAGGATCTCAATGCGCTGTAAGTGATGTGTACTGCCTTTAGCCATTGTAGTTCCTAAATTTTTAGAGATAAAGAACACTGAAGATAAAGATTTTGCGGTACATAATTTATGTAATGATTATTCTTTTTATAGCGACGAAGATTGGAATGAGTTCAACGACATAAACAAAGTGATCATTCGAGCTCCCATTCGTACGGAATATAGAATTGCCTTCCCCTTTATGTATAATAATCTTATAAACAGTCTGCCAGTGCAAGTATCTTGGTATGTTTTATTTTTTTTGGAAAAATTAAGTTATTTAAACTTGTTGGCAAGTAATTAATCAGATGGTGGTTGTTTCTTATAAAGTCCAGGAATTGTGGAATTCTGTGGTAAAAATGTAAAGAAATTTGTACCTATCTGCTGATTTTTTCAGGTACCACACACCCTCCGTCGTTTTTATCAAAACTGAGGATCCAGATTTACCAGCATTTTATTACGATCCTTTGATTAATCCAATAGCTCAGCGCTCAGCGGAGAAGGTTACAATTTAAATTCCAATTTTTATAATTCTTTGGGGATTGTCGAAAAATTTAAGCGTTTTCTTTCTGCTTTAATTCACGATAAAGTCATTCTTTTGATTGGCGAACAACGGTTTCTCAAAGTGTTTTTGATATTGCATATGGTTTTTCTATTAGTTTAGTTTTTTATATAATTTCAAGTTGATAAATTGTTATATTCTAAATCTGGCTAGAAAAATCTGGTTCCTTTAACGGAATTAGTTCGAATGTTTTTCTTCTGAACGCTGAAAAAGAATTTTACCAAACTCCCTTACTTTTGAGACATGTTTCTGCTCTTATTTTTATTCTCTTTCGTGATTTGTAAATTACTCGGTTACTGTTGTACAGTGATTTGATTGTAATATTTGTCAGATCAGTAACAGAAACCAAAATTAGGATTACCATTATTATAAGGCGAGCGACCACAGTAAGAGTGCCAATAAAGGTCGCAAGGTTGTAATGGGTACATTTGCAAAACGATTTTATGATTTTATTTTTCAAACTTTGAACATGGTGTGATTTTATTTTATTTTTCAAACTTGGGTGAAAGTTCTAGATTAAGGAACCATCTCCAATCGATGATGAAGATTTCATTTTGCCGGAAGAAGTTGAAGCAATATTCAGTGAAACGCCACTTTACACAGAACATACTGGTAATGGGATAGCGCTGATGTGGGCTCCACGACCATTTAATATGCGTTCAGGGCGGACACGAAGAGCGATAGATGTACCGCTTGTAAAATCGTGGTATCGTGAACATTGTCCATCCGGTTTGTTATTAAAGTCTTAAATAATATTTACGTAATTCTTACTCTTTAATCTTAGTCTTTAAATTTAATTTTAAATTTCAGGGATGCCGGTGAAAGTTCGTGTTTCGTACCAGAAATTACTTAAAGTTTTTGTACTAAATGCATTGCGTCATCGACCACCAAAACCTCAAAAGCGGCGGTTAGTTTATTTTGTCACTGTTTAGGATTCCAAACGACTCTTTGTCTAACCACTTTTCCCGCTGTTTGTCAGATGAATTGAATTTTTTACAGTTATCTGTTTCGATCATTCAAATCAACGAAATTCTTCCAATCGACGACACTCGATTGGGTTGAAGCTGGCTTGCAAGTATTGCGACAAGGCTATAACATGCTTAATTTATTAATTCATCGCAAGAACTTAAATTATCTTCATTTGGATTACAATTTCAACTTGAAGGTAATATTTTTCTCTAGTATTGTCAACATTAATCGTTGTTCAAGTTCTTGCTTCCGTAATTAATCAGGATTTGAGTATTTTTTGTTGTTTACAGCCAGTAAAGACATTAACAACTAAGGAACGCAAAAAATCTCGCTTCGGTAATGCGTTCCATTTGTGTCGTGAGATTTTACGTCTTACAAAATTGGTGGTTGATGCTCATGTTCAGTATCGATTGAATAATGTAGATGCTTATCAGGTACATTTAATAAAAAAAATTAGTATTTTGATACATAGTGTCTTTTACGTCAAACACATTTAAAGTTTCCAAGTAACAAATTGTCGATATGTAAATATGTTTTCTAAAACACAATACTTAATGTGATTACTTTAGCTTGCTGATGGTCTACAGTACATTTTTTCGCATGTTGGCCAACTTACGGGCATGTATCGTTACAAATACAAATTAATGAGACAAGTGCGTATGTGTAAAGATTTGAAGCACCTGATTTATTATCGTTTCAATACTGGACCTGTGGGTGAGTGAAGAATTACTGTTTAGGATCTGTTTTTAAACACATTTACTGTACCCGTTTTTATAAAAATAGTCTTCAGAGACTATTAAAATAGATGATTTCCAATTTCAGGTAAGGGACCAGGATGTGGTGTGTGGGCACCGGGATGGCGAGTATGGCTTTTCTTCATGCGTGGAATTACGCCACTTCTGGAACGATGGCTTGGAAATCTTTTGTCGCGACAATTTGAAGGTCGTCACTCAAAGGGTGTTGCGAAAACTGTGACCAAACAAAGAGTAGAATCACATTTCGACCTCGAGCTAAGGTGACTGTTTTATTGTTTAAAATTTCATTTAACTATAACTAACTTTAACATTATTAAATTAAAAAATTTGATGCAGGGCTGCTGTAATGCACGATATTCTTGATATGATGCCAGAAGGAATCAAACAGAACAAAGCACGAGTAATCCTACAACATCTGAGCGAGGCATGGCGTTGTTGGAAAGCTAACATACCATGGAAGGTGAAATATTTAATTACATTGGAAAACTCTGAATTATGCTATTCGAAGTAGGAAAGATTTTCATATTCAGGTACCCGGATTACCGACACCCGTTGAAAATATGATTTTGCGTTATGTGAAAGCAAAGGCAGATTGGTGGACAAATTCTGCCCATTATAATCGCGAACGTGTTCGTCGTGGTGCCACTGTTGATAAGACTGTCTGCAAAAAAAATCTTGGTCGCTTAACGCGCTTGTATCTGAAGGTATGCTTCACGCTTGATCCAGAATTATTTATGCTTCTTTTTGCTGTTTAGATCGCCTGTAGAACAACACTGTTTCGTTGTCTGTTTCGATAAGTTTATTTGTCAACATTGAGGATTGTGGAAAATCGTCTTTTAAAGGTTGTAAAATTGTGACTAACGTTTTTTATTTTACGTCAGACGAGAACTTGTATTTGTGTCTATCTAAATTTCAGGCTGAACAGGAACGACAACATAATTACTTGAAGGACGGTCCATATATCAGTGCTGAAGAAGCTGTAGCAGTTTATACGACGACTGTACATTGGCTCGAATCAAGACGTTTTTCGCCGATCCCCTTTCCACCATTATCATATAAGCACGATACTAAACTACTGATTCTTGCACTGGAACGACTGAAGGTATAAGCAAACCTTTTCTAGATGTCATTTAGTTCTAGGTTCCATATGAATTGTTAGGAATCAATGGATTTTATTATTTTAGGAAGCATACTCAGTTAAAAATCGTTTAAATCAAAGTCAGAGAGAGGAACTGGCATTAATCGAGCAGGCATATGATAATCCTCATGAGGCACTTTCACGTATTAAACGACACATGCTTACACAGCGAGCATTCAAGGTTATTTGTTTGACTTTCATTATTTTTACTTTACAAAACTTGTAAATTTTTGAGGCGATGCTTCGTAAATAATCAGTCGTTCTAAAATTTCAGGAAGTGGGAATTGAATTCATGGATCTGTATTCTCATTTAGTTCCTGTGTATGATATTGAACCATTGGAAAAAGTGACGGATGCTTATTTGGATCAGTATTTGTGGTATGAAGCAGACAAGCGTCGACTATTCCCAAATTGGATTAAACCGAGTGACACTGAACCACCGCCGCTTCTTACATATAAATGATATGTTTTAGTTTATTTACATATTTCCTTCAGTTTTATGAGCTAAACTAAGTATGATCTTATATTATTTTTTGATTTTTAGGTGTCAGGGTATTAACAATTTACAAGAAGTTTGGGACACCGTTGAAGGTGAATGTGATGTCATGCTGGAAGCAAGATTGGAAAAAGTTTATGAAAAAATGGATTTGACATTGCTGAACAGATTATTAAGGTTGGATAATATTCACAATATATTCTTGTTATTTGTTGACCGCTTATAAAATGTGATCTATGAGACTAGTAGATTAAAGTATTATTAGATGTTTCTTTAGAGGATGTTATTTCATATTTCAGACTGATTGTTGATCATAATATTGCCGACTATATGACAGCAAAAAATAACGTGTTAATCAATTACAAGGATATGAACCATACCAATTCGTTTGGTATTATTCGCGGTTTGCAGTTTGCATCATTTATTGTGCAGTACTATGGATTGGTTTTAGATCTCTTAATTCTTGGTCTTAGACGAGCAAGTGAAATAGCTGGACCACCTCAGGTGAACTTTGTAATTAAGATTATCAAATTATCGACTTGAAATGAGCAAAAGCAATATACATACGGTTTATGACAATATTTCAGTGTCCAAATGAATTTCTCACTTATCAAGACGTTGCAACGGAAATTGTGCACCCTATTAGATTATACTGTCGATACATCGATAAAATCTGGATCTTCTTCAGGTACTTTGAGTTCTGATCGCTGGAGCGTTTTAGTATATTACCAATTTTATAAAAAATGGATTTTTAAGGTTCTCGGCTGATGATGCGCGAGATTTGATCCAGCGCTATTTGACCGAACATCCAGATCCAAACAATGAAAATATAGTTGGCTACAATAACAAAAAATGTTGGCCACGAGACGCACGAATGAGGCTAATGAAACATGATGTTAATTTGGGTCGTGCTGTTTTCTGGGATATCAAGGTTAATCTTTGGTTCTTACTGCCCAAGACGGAGAAATTCTTCTGTTGTTTGTGAGTCCAAAGTTCAAATTTCACATAAAGCAGATTTTTACTTATCTTTTATGTTTCAAATGCTCACATTTTTTATTTATCGCTTTTCCTTGAAAGTATTCACGAATTTCATTAAAATGCATTTTGCATTTCATTCCACCTGTAATACACTGACAGTCCTACACCGTTTTTTTTTGGATCTTAATTCACTATCATAATGTATTTCTGTTTGAGATGTATGATAAGTTGTCCTATGGAGTGAGATTCGAAACCTTTTATTCACTTTAACTTACCTCTTTTTTTTATGATTAAAATGAAATTGAAAGTAATAGAATCCTTCATCCATTTGGATAGTTTAGTAGTTTCATTATTGCTTAGTAATTTTAGATAAAATCTAGGTTTGTTGAACAGTTGGCTTCAAAACTGGCATAATCACTAGTGAAGTCACTGTTTGTGGGGCTAAAAAACTTTACAGTTTCATGAAATAAAGGTTGCAGAATCGTTTACCACGATCAGTTACTACAGTCGAATGGGAAAATTCATTTGTGTCAGTATACAGTAAGGATAATCCAAATCTGCTGTTTGACATGTGCGGTTTTGAATGCAGAATACTGCCGAAATGCCGCATGGCAACTGAAGAATTGACACATCGTGATGGTGTTTGGAACTTGCAGAATGAGGTTTTTTTTTTTTGTTTCTCTCGCTGCTGTGACTTTGCAAATTAAATTTTTCTAGATTTCAATGTTTTATTGTTTTGAAGGTTACAAAAGAACGTACGGCGCAGTGTTTCTTGAAAGTTGATGAAGAATCTTTATTGAAATTCCATAATCGTATTCGACAGATTCTTATGTCTTCCGGATCTACTACCTTTACAAAGGTATGTTACCATATCTTCTGCTGACCAATAATTTCTCAAATAAGTTGGCAAAAAATCATCATCTGTTTCAGATTGTGAACAAATGGAACACGGCACTAATTGGGTTGATGACATATTTCAGAGAGGCTGTTGTTAACACTCAAGAACTGTTAGATTTGTTAGTGAAATGTGAAAATAAGATTCAAACTCGGTAATTCTCTCGTTATTTTACAGAACAGATCTGTGTTTTATAAAAACTAATGTTTCATCTCCAGGCTGGGTGGATTAGAAGAAAACAGACCTTGACGTCGATAGTAGGATGCAGTTATGCAACTGCTGAAAGATATCCTTAAATGATTAGGCGATGTTCTTTGTCAAAAATTATTTAGAACTATTATGCATCACTTTATAATCGTAAAAAAATAGCCATGGTAATGGACTTTACAGCGCTTGCTTAGCATATTCAAGTCTTTTTAGTTCTCATATCAGAAATGTAATTAAAATTCTGAAAGTAATGAACGAATTTGTTTATATTTTAGTATCAAAATTGGATTAAACTCCAAAATGCCTGCCCGCTTCCCACCGGTGGTTTTCTACACACCAAAAGAAATCGGTGGATTGGGTATGCTTTCAATGGGACATGTGTTGATTCCGCAGTCTGATTTGCGATGGATGAAACAAACTGACCAAGGTGGAATTACTCATTTCCGAAGTGGCATGACACACGATGAAGATCAGCTTATTCCAAACTTATATCGTTATATTCAGGTTTGTTGGAAAATTTTCCATCAAATATTTTGAATTATTTTTTAGTGTTTTTGTTTGCTCAGGGAACAATTTTAGCCTTGGGAAGCTGAGTTCATCGATTCACAGCGGGTATGGGCTGAATATGCTTTGAAAAGACAAGAAGCAAATGCGCAGAATCGTCGTTTAACTCTTGAGGATTTGGATGATAGCTGGGATCGTGGAATCCCACGAATCAACACACTGTTTCAAAAAGATCGACACACATTGGCGTATGACAAAGGGTGGCGAGTGAGGACGGAATTCAAAACTTATCAGGTCTCATAAATTTTTCTAACATTAATTTGGACATGGTTATAGTTTTTAGAAATTCAGTTAAAAAAAATATCTTTTCGAATTGACAACTTTTCAGATTCTGAAACAAAATCCATTCTGGTGGACACATCAACGGCATGATGGTAAATTATGGAATTTGAATAATTATCGTACGGATATGATTCAAGCTTTGGGTGGTGTCGAAGGTATTCTTGAACACACGCTATTTCGAGTATGTTCTTCATCCTTATTTCAAACTAAATTACATTTACATTTGATTTTATACGTTTGTTGTTGACACCAATAGGTGAGTACATTTTCCAGGGTACATATTTCCCTACGTGGGAAGGTCTGTTTTGGGAGCGTGCATCCGGTTTCGAGGAATCAATGAAGTTCAAGAAATTGACAAATGCCCAACGATCTGGTTTGAATCAAATTCCGAATCGACGTTTCACGTTGTGGTGGTCGCCTACTATTAATCGAGCTAATGTTAATTTTGATGCAGTTTTTATATTTTGTTATTTATATTGTATTTAATTTTTATTGGTCCAAGTTTGTTTGAGAATTAAATGAATTGATATACAGGTCTACGTTGGTTTCCAAGTACAGCTTGATCTTACTGGCATCTTCATGCATGGCAAGATTCCGACACTAAAAATATCGCTGATTCAAATATTTCGTGCTCACTTGTGGCAGAAGATCCATGAATCGGTTGTCATGGATTTGTGCCAGGTATTTTTTGTTTATAGGAAACTTGAGAATATAAAATGTTGAATTCTTTTAGAATGGAAAAAACATTTTAGGTATTCGATCAAGAACTTGACGCGCTCGAAATCCAGACTGTGCAAAAAGAAACAATCCATCCTCGAAAATCTTATAAAATGAATAGCTCGTGTGCTGATATTCTTCTTTTCGCACAGTATAAATGGCACGTATCTCGACCGTCATTATTGGCTGATACGAAGTACGTGTCATGTTTCGAAAAAATTTTAGTCTCATATATTAATATGCTTCACTGGCTTGCTTTTGTACCTAAGAGACTTGCCAAACAACATTTATAATTGTATATTCCAAAAGAAAAGAAAAAAGACTGTGGAACAAAGATTGCTGAAAAAACCTTGTAAGCCTTCTAGGTGCAGATGAAGTTATGAGCTCTGTATGTTGATTTATTTTCTATGAACAAAGCTCAAAAAAATTTCAGAGATGTAATGGACAACACGACTACGCAGAAGTACTGGTTAGATATTCAGCTACGGTGGGGTGATTATGACTCACATGATGTCGAACGTTACGCGAGAGCAAAATTTCTTGACTATACCACAGATAACATGTCGATTTATCCGTCGCCAACCGGTGTTTTAATTGCAATCGACCTAGCATATAATTTATATAGGTAGTTTTCTATTTTTTACTCATTTTATAAGTTTTGCAGTTGATAACTTAAATTTAATAAATTTTTTGTTGTAAGAGAAAATTCAATAAGATCGACTTTTCCAGTGCATATGGAAACTGGTTCCCAGGTATGAAACCGCTAATTCGACAAGCGATGGCTAAAATTATCAAGGCCAATCCTGCTTTTTACGTCTTGCGTGAACGTATTCGTAAAGGCCTTCAATTATATTCATCTGAACCTACGGAGCCGTACTTGACATCACAAAATTATGGCGAATTATTCAGCAATCAGATTATTTGGTTTGTAGACGATACGAATGTTTATAGAGTGACGATCCATAAGGTTATTTCATCGTATAAATTTAGTCAAAAACTTTTTAAAATTGCCAAACATTTTAGCTTTCCGCTTCGCAACTTACGATGAGCATTTCATATTACTCTAAACCAGACCAATTTTATTTTGATAGATTCATAAATGTCCACAGCATAAAACTTCAGTCTTTTACAGACGTTTGAAGGAAACTTAACAACGAAGCCGATCAACGGTGCCATTTTCATTTTTAATCCACGAACCGGACAACTTTTCTTAAAAATTATCCACACAAGTGTATGGGCTGGACAAAAACGGTTAAGTCAGGTATGCTGTAATATATTCAATTTTTCCATATAATTTTTCACTCATGCGGTTTCTGATCTCATTTTTCTGATAGAATATGTTTTAGTTAGCTAAATGGAAAACAGCTGAAGAAGTAGCAGCTCTTATTCGGTCTTTGCCAGTTGAGGAACAACCACGTCAAATCATCGTAACACGGAAAGCCATGTTAGATCCTCTGGAAGTTCACCTGCTCGATTTTCCGAATATTGTTATCAAAGGATCGGAATTGATGCTACCATTTCAGGCTATCATGAAGGTTAAGACGTTAAGACTACATGATCTTATTGGAGGAAATGCCATATTTTGTCACTTCAGATATAAATTTTAAATTGAAAAAAAATGAAATCTAAAAATGTTTAGGTAGAAAAATTTGGTGATTTAATTTTGAAAGCAACTGAACCACAGATGGTTTTGTTCAACTTATATGACGATTGGTTAAAGGTATTTAGATTTCTTTTTTATTATAGTGTTGTTTGTACTATTGGCCCAAGCAGAACCTTCTGTTTGTGCAGGATATATTTTTATGAAATACAAGTTAGGTCGGTCACCATACTTTATCATAAATGCAGTTTCATTACTTAGATAAAAATAATGGTGTGATTTTTAATGAGGAAAAAAATGGAGGAAACTATATTTTAGACAATCTCTAGCTACACAGCATTTTCACGTGTCATATTGATAATGCGCGGCATGCATATCAACCCTGACAAGACGAAAGTAATTTTAAAGCCAGACAAGACAACAGTGACAGAGCCTCATCATATATGGCCGTCCTTGAGTGATGAAGATTGGATTAAGGTTTGTTTAAGTTAAGATTGGATTAAATTGCTTTTTAACCACTAATTTTTTTCTTCAAAGTTTTAATTCCTCAGACTAATTAGGCTGATTTTTTTTGCAGGTTGAATTAGCTCTAAAAGATATGATTTTGGCCGATTATGGTAAAAAAAATAACGTTAATGTTGCATCACTGACGCAGAGTGAAGTACGAGATATTATTCTGGGTATGGAAATCAGTGCTCCATCTGCTCAACGTCAGCAAATAGCTGATATTGAAAAGCAAACAAAGGAGCAGAGCCAGGTAGATTCACCTGCTAAATTAACTTTCATAATCCATTGCAGATATTTTATTCAGTATTTGAAATATTCGGTATAATAACTTTCCTCGAATTTAAGAGCTTTTTCAGTATTATTTATTGCTAAACGCAGAATATTAACCGAAGATAATATATGGTTTTCTCAGTTCAGTTCAAATTTCCAGGTAACAGCTACCACAACCCGCACAGTCAACAAGCACGGCGATGAAATCATATCTGCAACAACAAGTAATTATGAGGTGACAAATTTGTGAACATTAATGAAATTCGGAGATATTTCGAGCAGCTTGCAAATTTCATAAATATAAAAAAAAACTGTTTATAGACTGACTAGCTATATTAAGTGGCGTTTGTGCAAGAAACTTTAATTAATCTGCTAACTTGACTTTTAAGAGTCAAACATTTGCATCACGCACTGAATGGCGAATCCGTGCAATTAGCGCAACAAATTTGCATTTGCGAACACAACACATATATGTTAATTCGGATGATGTCAAAGATACTGGCTATACCTATATTTTGCCGAAGAATGTGTTGAAGAAGTTCATCATTATTGCAGATTTAAGAACTCAGGTATTCGTTTTTCTTCGAATTTCAGGATTTGTCAAAGAATTTTGTGAAAAAAATAATTTGCCAGTTGGAATTTTATTTGTTGAATGTTACAAAGTGCTTTGATTGTTACAAAACTTCTCTTTACAGGTTGCTGGTTATCTCTATGGAATATCACCACCTGATAATCCACAGGTAAAAGAAATTCGCTGCATTGTTCTACCACCACAGTGGGGTACTCATCAGTTGGTTCATCTTCCCAATCAATTACCCACTCATGAATTCATCAAAGATCTCGAACCACTTGGATGGTAAGAATTTCTATTTAGAAACTTTATGATATGAATATCCTTATTTCGGAAATGGGGAACAATGAGTACAATCTCAAAACGACATTTAATAATAAGAATTCTTCTAATAATGCGGAGAAACTTAAGTGTGAGTGTTTGTTTTAGAATGATCATGTAATTCCATGTAATTGAACAGGCGTTATTATACAGTTGCAAATTGGATTTCGAAATGCCCAAAATTCTTACAGCCTGACAGTAATGCATATCCACTCTATTAAGTTATGAAATTCCTCATTTGAGTGTTCTAGGATGCACACTCAACCAAATGAGTTGCCTCAGCTATCACCACAGGATGTGACGTCTCATGCAAAGATTTTGTTAGAAAATGAAAGTTGGGATGGCGAAAAGACAGTTATTATTACTTGCAGGTGAGCAAAGTATTAAAAGTATTAACTTTATGATGGATTTAGCTTACTCATTTTTTATTTATTCTTGGAACAATTCAAAAAATTTTAACCATTCCACTGTCATAGTGAGAAAATTTTTACATTTTGCTGAGATCAAGAATAATAATTTTAGTTTCACTCCGGGATCGGTATCGTTAACTGCTTACAAACTGACGCCCAGCGGTTTTGAATGGGCTCGAAATAACACTGATAAACAGAGTAATAATCCGAAGGGTTATCTTCCATCGCATTATGAGAAAGTTCAGATGCTTCTATCGGATCGTTTTCTTGGCTATTTTATGGTACCATCATCTGGAATATGGAATTATAACTTTATGGGTATGGTTTTATGAATTATAATTGCTTTTTTTTTTTAGAAATGCATTCTCAGTGCTTGTTTGTTGCAGGCGTCCGACATGAGGCGAATATGCGGTATGATTTAATGTTAACAAACCCGAAAGAATTTTATCACGAAGATCACCGACCTCTGCATTTCCAAAACTTCAAAGGATTCGATGATCCGTTAGGTGTGGCTGCTGCTGATCGAGAGGACATTTTTGCTTGAAATCAGTTGAATTTATTATTGAAGGCCTCTTTTTTCCTTATATGTTATTGAAACTTTTGTACATAGAACTTATATCACGGGATTAAAATATCTAGCAACAATCTTTACACAATTCAAAGTTTTTTTCTTTTTTCATTATCCTTGATAATTCTTTTGGTGATTCAAAGCTTTAAAGTAGTTGTTCATTAATTCTAATTTCTGATATATTCATCGATTTAGGAGGATAATCTTAAAACATGAGCAGTACTAAGTAGTTAATCTCGTGATTTCTTATTTTTTACAATTATTAGATATTCATTCTTTCCATTCTTTGTAAAAATTTTAATGGTTTTTTGTTTCATAAATTTTAATATGGATCGGAAATTTGAAGTTCTTAATTTTTTTAACGATACTGAGACATATTTGAATTTAAAATACTTGCATTTTTGTTACTGTGTTGTCCATTATTCATTTATATGTGAGAGACAGTTTTCACATTCATTTGAAATATTTTTCTTTATTTTCAAATAAATTTATCGAAAAGCGTTAATTATGTGGCAGAAACTGTATCCACGAGAGATTTGGCCTCTACTAATAACGAGATGTGAAATGAAGCTTCTAAATAACAATAGACAGATGCTTATTAAAATCGGTGACATGGGAATCATTGATTTTTCGGCGGCGTTATTTTTGGTAATTGCATAAGTCTTTTGCGTCTGTTAAAACAGGTAATAAAACACAGAAAACACTGAAGTGAAGTAGCAATCGGCGTGTTCAAATGCGGATTTTTATTTGTAAATTACGTCGAACGTTGGAATTTCAGCACGTTTTCATTGTTGATGATTGGATGTAGTAAGGAATTTTGGCTGTCAGTTTCCTGATCTTAGCTAAAAGGTCGCTTCAGTTAAGGTCGGTTCTTTTGAGTTTCAGTTTTTTATGCATTTCTGATTTCTGTGTAAGATATTCACCAGAATCAATGGGATACATTAAATCACTTTCAATCTTAGAAGAATTTCATAGTTTTAAATTCGGATTTTCATCTGTAAGGTATAAAAAATCTTTTCTTTTGCAGAACAAGTAAGGGACTGATTTTATGTGATGCTCAATATTTATTCCGAAAATTTAAGTTGCAAACATGACAGCTATCCCAGTGAAGAAGAAAGTACAGGTAATTACGTTACAGATTCTGCGAAATGCTTACATATATCCAAATATTGTTATATGTAAATATGTTCTTTATTTTTTAATTTTTTCAATTCTTATGACTTAAAGCTAGAAATAATTTTCACTAATTTACTGTTAAGGTTTCGTTTGTGATTCGGGATGAAAAGGAACCGATGCATCGTTCAGGTGTGAACTGTTTGCAGTACGATGCACAAACAGGTCGGCTCTTTTCCGGTGGCTCAGATACTATTATACGAATCTGGAAATCACCTGATTGTAAAGAAGACAACTTTCGGGTTACTACTGAAGTTTTAATTTCAAACATTGTACAGAATAAGTATAATACTATGAACAGAAAAGATTAATATAAATAACTAAAATAAATGGAAAATATTAGCTGAAAAAATTCAAATACTTAAAATGCATTCAGGCAGTAGAAAACAAGAATCGAAATATGCCAATAAATTTTCGCGCTTCCTTTAAATTTAAAGAAAAGTTGGGATTATCATTTGCCATGTTTGAAAATGACACTTTATGCATTGCAAATTTTTGACTATCAAAATATTAAAATTGCATTCTTTTGTCCAGTTAATAAGCAAAGAAGGATCTTTTTGCGGTAGTGGTAGTAATGGAAGGACAAAAATTCAACGTGATCTTCACTTACAATCAATGGAACATCATACTGATTGGGTTAACGACATTGTTCTTTGCTGTAGTGGCCGGAATCGTACGATTTTCGTTTATTTAATTTTTAAAATAATTTTTAAAAAATGATAATTTTAATAGAATTATAGATCAACAAGTTAATATTCAAACATGATTTCTTATGAAATCATGTTTGAATATTAACCGATTTCTTTATTGCTGTTATGAGAAATTTATTTATTAAAGTGGTTTTTTCGAAGAATAATTTGGACAAATTGTTTCATATAATTATATCTTTCTTTGTTAAAAGAAAATTTACGCCTGCAAATGAAAGTCAGTAATCTGCCTAGAAGTTTAGTAATCTCGGCTTCAAGCGATACAACAGTAAAAGTTTGGAATGCTCAAAAAGGCTTCTGTATGTCAACGCTACGGACGCATCGAGATTATGTTCGTGCGTTGGCGTATGCCCGAGATATTGAAATGGTTGCAAGTGGTGGATTCGATCAGCTTATTTATTTGTGGGATATTGCTACATTAACAAAGCTAACTGCATTAAATAATACTGTTACAAGTAGGTAAATACAGCTGTTTCGGCAGCTTAATTTTCTGTAGAATATGAGTTAAAATGGACCACCTGTATTCAAAGAGATCATGTAAACTTGGAAGAGATTAAAATTAAAGTTTGATTTTCAGCCTCTTCGCTGAGTGGTAACAAGGATAGCATTTATTCACTTGCTACGAACCCTTCTGGAACAATCGTTATTTCTGGCTCAACAGAAAAAGTATTTATTTTTGTTTTTGCTCACGTTAGAAGAATTTTTTAAGCCTAACAATTCTGATGTTTTTCAGGTGCTTCGTGTATTCGATCCTCGTGCATGTCAAAAGTTGATGAAGCTTCGTGGCCATACTGATAATGTTAAGGCAGTCATTGTGAATCGCGATGGCACACAGGTATGGGTCATAACAGTCATTTGGGCGTGAATTTTGGATTTTTTGTATAATTAAAATAAACCTGAACTGATATTGATCGTTGACTTAAAAATTAGTTTTGGAAGTCCTTTTTTTCATCATTTTCTTCATCTTTCTGCTATTCGTTTGTCAAAGTACACAATTAAGCCTTTGTAAGATTTGAATTCATAGTATCATGTTTTAATTTTTTTAGTGCTTATCGGCCAGCAGTGATGGTACCATAAAGTTGTGGAGTATTGGACAGCAGTGCTGCATATCATCGCTGAAATGCCATTCAGAGAGTGTTTGGGCATTGCAAGTAAGTTTAACTTAACTTTCTATATTGATATAAATTTATTTTTATTCTTTAATTATTGTTTAGTACATTTATTTTATAATAGTGTGATTATATTTCAAAAATTAATACAAATATTGAAGTTTTGCACTTCATGTTCTGCGTAGTATATTTTGTTACTGCATTGTTTTCAGGCTGACAGTAATTTTTCATACGTATATTCTGGAGGGCGAGATAAACAGGTCTTCCGCACTGCAATTAACGATTTTAAGACAGCACAACTAATGTTTGTTGAAGATGCACCTGTACAGCGCGTAAGAAGGATTTTAATTACTACTGAAATTGTTCTATGATTGAATTTTATTGTTTAAATTTTCATTCAATTATTCTTCAAATACATCCATATACATAATTTTAAAAGCAGTCAGCCCTGTCTTCTAATTTTTTTTGTTAAACTACAATTCTTTCGAGATATGTAATTTAATGGATATTGCCTCCGAATTCCATTATAATGCTTGATTTTAATTTATTGGTTTGACTTTAGTTGCAACTAACCGATTCGGATTCGCGTTTCATTTGGGCAGCAACATGGAACTCGTCAATTAAACGATGGCCATTGCTTAGTGATGCTCAAATTTCAGTTGAAAAAAATGATCAATATGAAGAAATGGTTCCATGTGTTCATGAACCAGACATCATCATTCCAGGTTGTAGAAGAGAATTAAATTTAATATCGGAAATACCTAATGAAGAAACTATGTTACTGCATACATTTTTATAGCTTCATTCAATTTTTACTGAGTTTCAGGTGCTGCAAGCATTAGGCAACATGTTGTTTTAAATGATAAAAGACATATTGTCACAAAAGATACCGACGACAATGTGGCGATGTGGGATGTCCTAAAGGGAAAGAAGGTTTAAAATTTTGCATTCTGTCAAAAATTTCTCCATTTCATGCATTTAATTTGAATTATGTCAGTTGCATGTAACTCGGATTTCAAAAACAATCAATGCAATAGTTTCTGGACATAAATAAAAATATTTTAATGCTGAAAATTTTTTAACATTTATGCATTTCTAATGCTGTCATCAAATGTGACAGAAATAAAAAACATGGAACAAGTTTTTTAAAGATATGTGATCATGGAAAGAGACCGATGGAGGAAGTGATCAAGGATCATTTCAAGAAAGTATTTGTACCTTCGTGGTTTACAGTTGATCTGAAGAGTGGTGTAAGTTATTAATAAATTTTTCAAAACATCAGAGCTTTCACTCATCTCTGGCTCTATTATTAAATTAATATTTCATCTTTTCATAAATATCACTTGATTGATTTTATTCTTGATTGCCAGTGCATCCGTATAAAAGACTTCCGATCTGATGCGAGACTTGCATGTTTAGTTTGTCGAAATTTGCAGTTCATGTGAAAATTTCCGGCAGATTGTTAATAATGGAATGTTTTCCTTTTATTTAGTGGACAGTCACATTCTTTTTTCTTCTTAGATGTTGCAAATTACATTGGATGAGTCAGATTTCTTTTCTGCTTGGGTATCAGCAAAAGACGCTGGATTTCCAGACAGTCAAAATGATACTAAAAGTAAAACTTTTTCGCTTTTTTATATCATCTATTGAAACGAAAATTTTAATTTTGAATGCAGTTGGGATCAAAATAAGATTTTTTCTTATTTTAATTTATAACATTATAGTCAATTACGGTGGAATGTTACTTCGGGCGCTATTTGAACATTGGTCACGATCTTTTTCTGATGTTGATGAGGAATCTCCAACTCATCGATTCAATTCCATACCTGGTCATACTCCGCTTATTTTATGGTATGTTGTTGAATGTTCTATGGATAGTAGGTAATAAGCAAAGAGATGAAAAGACTAAGTTAATCGGAATTTAGCTTTGTGCAATCACAAATCACTGAAAACAGAAGCTCGGCTAACTTAATCGAAAATTTAAGCTTATCATTATAGCACCAATTTTTTCTGTGCTTATAGACAATTAGAGCTCAAATAATTTATGTTTTTCAGCATTCTGGAATTATAAGAATATTTTTAGAACTACATAACATCACTTTTATTGTTTTTAATCAGAATATGTGAGCAAATATAATATCTCTTAATTTAACAAAGAAGATTGGTAATGATTATTGTCAATTAATTTCAGTGAATCAACTGGTCGACCTATATTTCGACTAATGATACGAGATGCGGCACATGAAACCGAATCACAAATGCTTTCGGACTTTGTTCCACCTTGGGTTTTAGATGTAGTTGAGAGAAATCAACTTCCGAAATTTAACAAAATGCCATTCTTCCTTCTTCCACATCCATCCCTCGGAATCAAGGCAACAAAGAAGTCTGTTTTTTTTTTTTGTTTTATTGTGATCTCGGAAGGCAAACTACAAACGTTTTGAGATTTAAAACTCATAGCGAAATCCAAGCAAATTAAAAAAAAATTTATTTTGAAATTATATAATACAAGACTTCGAATTTCCTTTTTTTCGAAAATTTTTTCAAAAAAAGAGCTTGCAGTATGAAAAAACTTCCAAAAACAAAAATGATTTTTTTCAAGGGATCGATTAAGTGCTACAGAAATGCTTCAAGTCAGAAAAGTGATGGAACATGTTTATGAGAAAGTATTGAATGTTAACGATGCAAATTACTCAGAGAATGGTATTCTACCTGCTGCTCAAATGTTGCCATCCTCTCTACAAGTAAATATTGAAGAAAGAATTGAACTTTATTGCCAAGATCAGGTATGCTTCCAACTTTTATATGCAGAATGCATTATCCGTATTTAAATTAAAATTTTTTTAAATTACCCTAGTTCTTCGTTCTATATAAATATCAATAAGAACGAGATAATTTTTGAATATTACTTTTAGTTCTTTTTTTATATTTATATCTCTAATTAATTTATGGAAAAGATTTTTTACATTTTAAGAGTCCTAGAGAAATCTTATTTTGTCTTACCAATATTTCCGAAAAATATTTTCTATCTCGTGTTTTCTTCAAATATTTTAGACTTTTTTTAAATGTATTGCACGTTATGAGTATTTTTCTAGAAATTGGACCCAGAAATGGACCTTCGAACTGTCAAGCATTTCATTTGGAAACAGGGTGGTGATCTCATGTTATATTATAAACCTATACGATAATGGTGATTATTTGTATTAAGAAATTTTTTATTCAATTCACATCATATAAAACATCAAAAAATGCAATTTTCTGTTCGAGACTGTTGCATAACTTTGTACAAATCTAATTACTGCTTTGATAGTTCTTATATAGTTTTTACTTCATAACGACATTTTATTCTCATTTCTTAGTAAGGCATTGCAAATATCATTTCAGAAAACCAACAACTTATAATTGTCACTTATCAACTTTGTATTTTCAAAAGCGTTTCAATTTTTTTTTTTAATTTTTATCATTCCTACTAACCAACGTATGATGCTTAAAAACAATGTTGAAACCTGCTCTTCGAACAACTTACTAAAGACAGCAGTAAATTCCAACAGTCTACACATTTTTACATCTGTATACAGTAAGCATTCCGTTCTTTCATTTTTTAATAATTAAATCAAAAAATTGAAATAGAGTAAAATTAGAGAAGAGTACTTTTAAGAAAAAGTAATCAAAATATTAATTGTGGTGTAGATGAGTCTTCGAATTATATTTCTGTGTAAAGTGTGCATTTTTTTAAATTAATTAATGTTGTTGATATGTTTCTGCTATATTGAGGATAGAGATGAGCTTTCTGTACAATAAACTACTTATATTTTGTCGAGTGTTTCAAAGGAATCAGCGCATGTAATAAAATTTGCTGAAAATTTTAAAGCAAAATTGAAATCATCTGGATATCATTCCAACATTCCAACAGAGAGTGTCTTCTGATCATCTTTACTTGTAATATTTAAAATGAAGCACCAAATTAGCAAGATTCTTTCACTCTTCAAAATTAATGATGATTCATTTGTTTGAAAAATTCTAGAACATAAAATGATAGGTATAAGTTGTGAAGCGTTATTGATATAATACTAGACTATTACTTAATATATATTCTGGTCTCACAGTAATATCTCAAAATTTTTTTCAGTCAGAAAGAAAATGCAGAAATTTCAAGATTTTTACATTAAACTATTTCTATTGGCATTACGCTCTATGTTTGGTATAATATAGTATTGAATTATTTCAAAACTCAGTGTGCAAGATTGAAAAACAACGGAGTGAAGCATTTTGATATATAAAATGTTGTATTCAAATAACAACATGTCAAATTTAAATTAACGACTATATAATTGAGAAATTCGTTCAATATAAATTTCTTCTTAAACAAATTACTCTCTTCGCAAGAACAACCAACCCAAGGCATGAAATTCATTACTGAATGGTAATTTATATAGTGTCTTATTTTATTAAAATGGCATGATTTTGGATAATACATTGATCAAAATTCAAATTATTTGAATTAAAATGTCGTCATTTTTGGATATTTTCTTTGTAATCCGATTTTGAAGTAGCGTTCTATTTATTATAGCTAAAAGTGGTAAAATTACATCATTGAAGTTAAAAAATCAGTTGAAATTTCTCTCTCGATATTTTAAGAAAGAAAGAGAATATATTCGACTGAAATTCCCATCCACATAAGTTTAGGTCAATAAGGTGTGTGGAAGATGTTAAATTTTACTCTTGATCTATCGCACTGTTCACATATCTTCGAGCTAAAGCAAATAAACACTTCGTATCAGATAATTAAAATTTGCAACAGAAAAAAGAAGCGGTGAAATTAAATTGCTATATCTTTATGCTGCTACAATCCTAATTAACACAGCTTTCAACTGCATTATAGTAAATTGATACTGATTATACAACTCATAACTGCAGATTTTCTATTAGAAAATTTAAAAATGCTTCGTTTCATTATAAATTTTTGAATAGGTTAGTTTAATGAATTTATTTTAATTTATTTTACAGTTAGAAAGTCCTGCAAATGAAATTTTTGTATTCATTGAAACATAAATTCACGTAGACAATTAGCAGATACCACAAATCACTTCGGTGAAATGATCAATGTTTTATGATCAAATAAGTGACTTTAATTATTTACAAAAGCAGATATGGATTTTTTCACATGCAACTATTAAATGAGTTTACTGCGATTTATTTGAAAAACTATGAATTATAACATAACATTTTCATCGTCATATGATAAACAGTTCGCCTAAACTGGCCTGAAATTAAAATGGAAATCAACCATTCTCACTAGCGGATAATATTCCCAATTGTTTTTAATTACCAAAGTTGAAGTTTTTCTCCCTTGATAAAAACAAAAACACGAAATATTTCAACTTGTTTTACGATTTTTATTAATAAACTTTGATGTGCCAAAAAATAACATCTATTCTGAGTTCAAATTGAATTTCACTAGCAGATTAATTATTCATGGAGGTAAACGGCAAAAGTAAACTTTGGCTGGTAGGTAACAATCCGTGGTTATGGTTTCTGACCAAAAAGATGGATTTAAAAAAATAATTTAATCAGTGCCATCTTATTAGAAAATTTCAGATTACAATCATTAGCTTTATTGTTGCAAGTAATATATGAGATATGTTGTAATCACCGAACAATCTTATTAATTCATATAAATGAATAAAGTTTGTTACTAACTTATTTGCATAATTGCTTTCGAATTCAGAATCTGCTTCTTGGATCAATCTCGAGCAAGCTATTTTATCAGACTTTCGAATAATATTTGATGATGTTACAGTTAGTTATAACAAATAAAAAGAATAACAAAATATTTCTAGAAATAGAAATGTCTAAGAAATAATAAACAAATTATTTCTTTCCTTATCAGTATATCGCGTCAGAGGCTAGCTTCACAAATATTTGGTAACTAAGGTATCAAAGATTATCATTGTCACTTATTACTCGCATCCTTATCAGCTAAATAAGATGTTTTTATGCGCTGTTAGCTCTATTACAATGCAATTTTACTTATCTAAGTTTGAGTTAAAGGAAAAAAGTCATTGTTTATTTCAATTTTTACTAATCATTGAACTATTAAAAAGAATAGGAAAATATATTCTGTAATTAGAAATTGAATTTTCCATTTCTGAAATAGAAATTTTGAAGTTATATGCATAGGGCTTTTTTTTCTTTATTTTCAGAAGTTAGCGATGAAAGTAACACTGTTTGCTTTGATACTATCAATTTGGATTACAACAATCACTTTATCAGGTTTTTTTCATATATCCGTCATTGCTATTATGTTAAAAACTTTATAACTGTTTTACTTAAGTAAATTTTTATGAAGATTTAAATGGTATTTAACTTGATGATTCAAGCAAAGTTTTTGGTCAATAATTAAGCATCCAATTCTTTAAATATCTATTACAATGATTTAACATTATCAAAGTATTTCATATACTTATTTCTAAGCTATATAATATTTACTGATTTAAATATTAATAAATTTTCTGATTAATTACAATTATAAACTTATTCGAATGACTCTTATTCGTTAATGATTATTATTATTTTTTTTTATAAATAAGCTTTCATAATGATTTTTTTTAATGATCTTGCCAGGGCACTAAGAGAGAAAGAGAGAGGAAATTATCAGAAATCCAATGACTTTGAAGAAATTATGACTCATAATAAATTTTTGTCCAAAAAGAATAATTATTGGCTATTTTGTTGCCTATAAAAATTGGTTCAAAGCTACCATTTAAAAGAAATAGCAAGATTTTTGCTATTTCGCGATAAAATCATTTAAAAGCTGCAAATTTAAAAGTTAAATAAATTAATGAATAAATTTCTCAGTTAATTTTCAAAGATCATTTCTTGAATTAAATCAGGAAGCTAAAGAATGAAATTTTTATACGGCAAATGAATAAACACTTCTTTATGAATTAGACGGATGGTTCTTGCAAGTTAAATTATAATTTTAATAAACTTTGACAAATTAGTTCTTAAATCAACTTCGCTTTTGTAATGCAAAATAGCGCATTTGAGCAAAAAAATGAAATGAATGGGAGTAGAAATAAATATTGAAGTATGAAAAAAATACCGAAATTTATTCTTGAATGAAATTACTATTTTAATAAATTATGCATGTTTTGAATATTAAATACAAATTGTAATGGAAATAAAGTTAGCGAGTTAAGGAATTTGGATCAGTGTGTTGGAATTGGATTATTTGTTTCTTCTATTTTGAATCAGTCCTATTTATAAGACGGCTTAACTAAATTTTTCTTTAAAATAATTTTAAAATCAAGATCATTTGTATTCAAATATTATAACAAAAGTCATCAATATTTAAGTATTCAATAATCGTGGAAAAAATATCTGCTCAATGTTTATTTTTAAAAAGTTCTTCAAATAATCTTACAAGTAATTAATAAATCTGATTTATCATATGAAACATCCATTTTTTAGATATGAGGTCATTTTGAATAATTGATACAGAAAGTAATTTGAAGGAAATTTTTCTTACTGTTAGAAACATAATTTACACTACAAAAAAGACTCTCAAATTTAATAACTAAAAAACTTATTAATAGAATAACATAGTCGGTACTGCTATTTATTATCTATCATAATCATTATTAATCTGCATGGCTTGTTTTTACAATTCGTTTAGAACAGCAAATTGATAAATTAGCAAAATTTTTCCTTATTGTTCAGCATAATTTTCATAAAAATGAAATTGAAGCTTGAGCAATTCGAGTTGACAAATGACTGCATACCTTTAATAGTTCACTAAAGTCAAAAGTTTCCATAAAAACAATACAAACATTAGCTTTAGCTTTCTTGCAGATTATCAAAATTATGAGAAAAATAAAATGATAATGATTATTAATTAATTGGTAATTATCGTTTAAGCAAATTTTCAATTCACTTTTTTGGGTAGTTAAATGTTCCAATTCATTTCATTTTTCTAACTTACTAATCATTTCAGAAGGCGGATTGCTCAAAAAACTCGAAAGTGACGACGATTTCTCTTTGCTATCGAAGGATGATATTAGTATGTTATCCCCTAAAATGAAAAAAAACAACTAATTTAAAATAGTTTAAGAAAAATGTACGTATCGTTAGGATATAATTAATATGCAAAACAATTTTGCAAATTAAAATTTAATGAAATTATTCTATCATTAATTACTTAAATTATAACAAATAATTGAATAACCTACTTAAAATTTGCAAGAAAAAAGCTGAACTATTAATGAAAGATGAGTTTTTTTTTGAGATAATTCAGAACTTGTGTAACTTATATAATGTCACAGAAGAAAAATAACTTCCAAAAATAACTGATCAGGAAGGCTTCCGTATTAGCTTCTACAAACAAAAATAATAGAAAAAATGTCAATTTTTCACGAAATTCTTTGCTGCAATCAAATTGCTGGAAACTAGAAGTTGAAAATGCGACAATTTTATCTCATTTTTCCTTTTTTTGCCAATGTATCTCATGAGAAAAGCAAAAAATGATCGAATAAAAAATTAATTCTATCGCACATTTCAATTTCATTTTTTTAAGACCAAAAAATTTTCAATTTTTTTCAATTCAGAAAATTTTTTTCGGATATCATTACTGAAAGCAGTTATAATTCTAAAAGTATTATAATAAGAGTGTGATGAATAACTTCAAATTCAACGGTTTTTTCAAATTTAAATTCAAATTCAGCAGCTTAATAAGGGTGAGTAAGTAATTAATTTCGAACGAACTCCTTACTTACATCTCGAAATCAACGGCTTGTTGTGCTAGCAGAAACACATTGTAGAAAAAGAAATTGAAGAAAAAGTTATCTGATTTTGCAATATTTCCCAACCTTCGCAAAATAAAGCAACTTCCCTACATTCCTTTATTTAACGTCATGAAATTTTACTGATTACTGCATTGATTTAAAGCTTAAAAATCTCTTCTTTGTTGGGAATTTTAAAGGTTATGCTTTTTCTATTAATATATTTATCGATAAAATTTTGTAATTATATTTTTTGAATTTACACAGCATGATAGATGATGTTGTGATAACGGGATTGAAAGTAAATTCTTCATTTCATCATTTTTTCATTTGGTCAAGAGTTTCAAGAATAACAATCAATATATTCTAGAAAGAAAAAAACATTTCTCAGTCAAAATATAGTCAAAAATAGGAATGTTTTTTCGTTTAAATGAATAAAAAGTTATCGTTCGAACAAATTGCCACAAATAAATGTCTCATTGCTTTGAAATACCATTTTGATGCATAGAATATTGCATAAGTGAATCCAAAAAAAAATGCAACGTTGATTTGTTTTTCCGAACAATAACAAATGGTAACGATATTTGGAATTAAAATTCAATGTGAAATTAAGTTTGTTCATGACTACTTATGATATTTTTAGCAAAACGATCAAAACGGTCAGCGAATTTAGCGCCTGCCTCAGGACTTCGTCCTGATAACAGAAGAAGCTACAGTGATTGTGTAGAAGATTATGATGATGATGGCAAGGATGATGGTGATGATGGTGATGATGGTGGCAAGGATGATGATGATGATGATGGCAAGGATGATGGTGATGATGATGGCAAGGATGATGGTGATGATGATGGCAAGGATGATGATGATGATGATGGCAAGGATGATAGTGATGATGATGGCAAGGATGATAATGATGATGATGGTGGCAAGGATGATGATGATGATGGTGATTATTATGATTATGGGAGCACTGATGATTATGATTATTAGGCAGATAATGATAACCACGATTATTTGCTTTATTAAATAGATGACTGCAACTCTGATGTCAATAATGTCAGTAATGATAACAACAGTATTAAAAAAGATAATAATTATGGCTTTATTTCTAATAAATAATTTAATTTAATTGCAGAAAAACAGCGTTTGCACTAATTTTTCAATCTTGTTAAACTGCATCATAACTGGCAATAGCTAAACATGCCTGTCCTCGTTTTCGTTATAACTGATTTAAAAAAAGAGAATAAATTTGCATCATAGCGTTAATTGATCATTTATTAAAAAACACTTGTGCTATTGTTTTGCTTGCTTATCTGTTTATTCGTCCGCATATTTTAAATCTTTAATATAGTCTATTCCTAGTTATTAGCAACTATTTGATAATTTCCTTATTATTCCATGAAATTTGAATAAAACACACGAATATTAATTCTACATCAAAATAACTGTGTAAAATTCAAGGTTAGGTGTAATTTGTTGCAAATGAACAACTGATATATCTATTACAACAAGCATTTATGAATGTAAAGTTTACAAAAGAAATATTGCAAATTATAAAGTTCAAATAAAAAATATTAGATTTTCGATATGATTATATTAAATCATTAATGCTTAACATATAATCCTCATGCAAGTTAACAAGAAAAATATAAGTGTTGAGCAACAACTGACGCAATAAATCTTCATTTAGAATTTGGTAATTGATTATGTGATATTATTATCATTCGTATGGTAATATCAGGATAAATGAGAATCGTGTTGCAATGTCAAGATAGTTATCACAATCCAGAACTGAATACTTTTTTCGTGTGCAGAATCTGTTGACTGGCGATTTCGTTTTTAAAAATTTCAGCCTAGATTTCTTGCAGCAGTAAGGACCATTTCATTCATTTTTATATTTGATATCATTTTTAAGAAAAAATGATACCATTATCGAATAATTACCATCTAACCTTTGCATTCCTGATCAGCAAACTTTTTTTTAAATTATCATAAAATTTCAAACTGTGCAGTAATAAAAATGTGAAAACAACCCTTTTAATGCTTTCATTTAGTTCATATCATAACGATTAAAAAAGCGTAGTAAAATTTGCTAAACTTTTTTTTCAGAATTATATGTCCTAAATTATTTACTTGTAACTTACGATAGAAAATGCTCAGCTACAAAATTCAAATTCTTAATTTGTTTGAATTATAAATTCAAAGAGTGATTACATGTTGTTTTTTAATCACTGCACATGTAATTTTTTTTTTTAATAAAATTATTCAAACAATTATTAGAAGTGAATGGCGAAATGCGTATATTAAAATATCATAACAATTATTCACTTGAAATAGTTTATTGAAGCATATTTAGTTTCAAGAATATCTTATCATATTAGAAAGAGTGCATACATAATGAAATTTAATCATTATCGAATAAATCATTTTTTTTACAAATTTATTCTTTTTCATAAAATTAAAAAATCACACATCATTATAGCCATCGTTCTATTTTAAATTTAGATAAAATTCAAGAAAAATAATTTAAAAAATTTTGTAAAGAAGTTTATGTATCAGCAAAAAGCAATGTTTTTTTGTCTTTCGAGAATGAATCATTTTCGAGAAAAGGATATTTGCAAGATGGAAATTTTTGATGTTTCAATATTACAAAAGACAAAAAAATATTTTGCATAATTTAATATATCAAATTTTTCATTTCAAAAACTTTTTAAAAGCCATTTATAAAAGTTAGAAGGAAGAATGTTGCTGCTAGCTTTTCTCTTCGTTTCATTCTTCCATGCTTTCCCTGCGGTCAGTTCACAGTTTCTTTTTTCGCTTTTAATTTTCATTTTTTGTTTACGTTGCAACGAATTTTAATCCAATATCATATTATCAGTGTATTAGTAATAGCGGTTACTAAATACTGAAGTATGAAAAAAATATGTGAATTCAAAATTTGAAATAAAATTTTTCTACTGATTATAAGTACAAGTACAGATATTAGCTTCAAAATAATCAACGATTCAACGAACAAAATAGTAGCATTATTTGAGTAATATCAAATTTTACATTCAAACACTGGAAAATGTTGCGAATGTAATATTATCAAGCATTTTATTTATGCGCAATGAATGGATTCATTCATTCATTTAAATTAAGAAAATTACTTGAATTGAAACATTTTTGCAGCAATTTTCATCATCTCCAAGAGATATAGAATCAAAGCAAAAAGAATTGGAAGTGAAATGGAATCATTTTGGCAAAATTAGACGATTCACAATTATATCTGAGGAATGTTGTGTCTATGATGAATTAAAGAAAGCATTGCATACGTATGAACCAAAAATTCAAGGCTTTCTTTCATGGATAGGTAATTACTAACAATTTTACTTGTATATGAAACGAATCGGAAAACTCTCAACATTCCATTCGGAAATTTGAAATTACGGATAATTGAAATCAAAGTTTTTTTTTCTTCTAAAATTTTTTTGCCTTAATTTCTTTCACTCATTGTTTGTTCTCATGTTAAGAACAAAATCAAATGAAATGAACTCAAGAAAGTTTGAAGTAATGAAATAAGAGAGTAAAGTTGAAGGACAAGAGATGGAAGAGAAGGAAAATGTTTTAAAGATAATTGAAAAGATAAAGTTTGCATGATTGTATGTGTGTGTGTGTGTGTGTGTGTGTGTGTGTGTGTGTGTGTGTGTGTGTGTGTGTGTGTGTGTGTGTCTATGTATGCATGTACTTAAAATATTACTCCCTGTGCTATTTTGCATCATTTAATAGAAAACAATTAGAAATTTTGCAGATAACGAAAATGATTCAGTCCTGTTGAATTCATCCAATGAACTTAATTCAGCTTTAAAATATAAATCAAACAGATTCTTACGTCTGAATACCATCGGTACAATAAATTTTTTCTTATAATTGTAAAATTTGAAAAATTTCACTTTATTTCTATTCTCTATAACTTTAAAAATATTATTTTGAAAACGGCTGTGGTAATGGAAAAAATAACTTTCGAAATAAAAAAAATTACTTTATTCGTCTATTTCTGTTTAATACAATTTCAGATGAGGAAGTCTTCAAGTATCAAGCAATGAAGGGAAGAATGATGCATCACAGTGTAGGTTATTTTCCAATTTCGAAAAAGCTCTCTTTGAAGAATTTTCCTATTTTATTGACTAATGAAATGCCAAATATTTTAAAGTTCGTAACTGAAAGTTTTTTTTTTTTAAATTAAAACAAATTAATAATACACTGGTCATCTTAGTTGCATTAAACTTGAACTTCATCATTCATCAGAATTACTTATTAACATAGTCATCTTTTTCCGAAATTCCGTACGCAATTGAGTAAATTATTGTTTACAGTAATGTAAAATAATGGATTGTACAGATTAAAGCTGTCAACAGATAGTAATGCAAAAGTAGAAACTAATCTATAATTTTGCTAGTATTTGATAATTAAGCTTTGACAATCATTAGCTTACTATTTTCAGCGGAATTTTGAAAATGAATATTGAAAATTATTCCAATAAACTGTCGGAGAAATTCAAAAAATTGCAATTACTTTCTTATCAGTTATTTTTGTCACCAATTTTCAGCTACAAAGGGAAATCTTCGTTAAAGAATTACTTGGTGACAAAGAAATCGAAATCGAATTTGACATTAATCTTTCTTCGGAGGTATTAGAGCAGTTTGCAAAAAAGCAAGGAATATGGCCAATTATTATCATTCGTAATTCTAAACCTGATTTCACGGAAGACCAAATAAGTAAAAATCAAACAGGTGGTGCGGAGCAAACAACGGCAAGAATAAAAATACGAGTAAACAACAACAGGAAGGCCAACAACAATGTCAATAAAACTTCTAGAATTAATTAAATTTAATAGGTTTATTTCTTCTGAACTAATTTACTTTTCACTTTATTATTCGTGATTGTTATTTGATATCAGATGATAAAGATAAGTAATACAGGACTAGGGAATAATATATAATTAAAAAATGATAATCAATTTAAAGAAAAAGATAAAAAAATTGTTTTCAGATTCAATTTCATCTAAAGAGAGATTTAATGGAATGATTGATAAGAATAGCTTTTTGAAACAATAAAGAAGATATGATAACATTAACAGTGATCATAAGATTCAACTGATAACCTAATTTTCAACGTTATCATCGATTGTTTTGCTCTCCAATAAACTCTATCAATTTCTCTTCTGATCTATAACGATACTATTCGATCAGTCCTTCTTATTAGCATTAAAATTTTTGCATATTACAGTGAGCATTTAGAAAAATTAAAGCAATGATATGAGAACATTAATTTAATATGACGGTGAATTTTCTCAAAAAATTGCATTTCAAAAAGAAATGTTTAAAAAAAGTAACATTAATAATCACGTACGTGAGATTTAAATAATAATAACAATTGTAGATAGACCGAATGCATAATTTCAAATACATTAAATTTTTATCTCTTAAAAGACATATAAGAAATTCAAAAAAATTTCCATTTTTTCGAATATCTTCAATTATCAGTTCGATATTTTTTGTTTCCAAAAAATAAACAAAGATATGGACTTTTTTGAATTTAAAAATTATTTTCATTTATTGAAAGAAAAATTTTCCTTACCTTTTCATCCATTCCATTTCATATAATTCAAAATGTTCTCTTCGGATTGAATTCAACAAACCTCTCACAACCTTTATTACTCTTCAGAAGAAAAAAAGAAGATATTTCAAACTTTTCCAAAGGAATTTTACACAGTTTTACAAATACTAACTTTTATTATTTGTACATACAAAATGGATACGCTTATTTTGATAAATTTCTTCCTTTTTTTTGCAGAATAAAATTTCCATAATTCATTATTAATCAGAGTTACAAGTGTATCAGATGATGTTAAAATTCGTTGTTGTTTTTTTCTTCAAACATCGGAAATGATATCACAAATTTTTATTGAAATATATTAAAGCATATGTGCACTTTTACGAAGTTTAATAGTTTTGATTTAAATGTGAATAGAATGTTGATTTGTAATTTAAACGAAATAAGTGTTGAGTTGAGAGAAAAGTTTAATGAAACGATGGGTTGCTTTGGTTGTGGTGGTGGTGGTGGTGGTTGTGGTGGTTGTTAGTGTGGACGAATTGATAAAAAGGAAGGAAGATTTTCTAAAAAGCACACAGATGCTATCATTTATTTTTCCCTCTCCTTTCCTTACACTTTCAATTCAATTCATCGATATCTTCCACCAAAATCATCATCAACCATTAACTCATCCAATCACCTC
>UPTC01000537.1:9494-34686 GCA_900537255.1 Acanthocheilonema viteae
CAATGATAAAAAGGCAAGTGTACCATGTTAGGTTGAGTTTTTTTTTTGTTGACAAAGATAATATTAATGACCTTGCAGTTCTGAAAGACTTATATATATTTTAGAAAACACATCAACAGTTTTTTCATATTTTTTTCGTTAATTATCTTTTTCATTAATTAAACAAGCATGCTTTCAGAATCCTTCATGGCATTATTAGCGATCACAAATATTGCACTGATAATTGGCTGTTGAACTAATGGCATATTCAGCTGGACAACGTAAATTAGGGTATGCAGAGATTATTCAGTTGTTAGTCTTCAAACTTCCTGCATATTTCAATTTTTTACTGTATATTTAATAATTTTACGTGCTGTATCAATGTTAGTTCGTATTAAGCATTTTAACAATTGCTATTTTTTTTCTGCTGGTGAAATGTTTTTTTCTTCCCTCTACTTTCTTTTCTAATCGTTTTTCGCTTCATTGATTGTTTGGCTTGCTTTTCGTTTTCTTTTAGAATTGAAAAGTTCAATGGTGCTATCCTAAATTCACTTTTTTGCATTGATAACTATTTTTTAAGATCGGAAATAATCGCACTAATACATGAATAGCTTCAGGCAATTTTCTGTAGAAAATTACCACATTGCAGTGCAGAGCCATCATTCATATTTATTCAGGTAGAAAAGAAATGAAACTATTCAAATATCAGTAGAACAAAAAGGAAAGGTGTATATGACAATGGTGCTACATTTATATAAAAAAAAAAGGAAAAAAAAACAAATAAAGAAAAACGTTGCTATAAAATAAAGTAATATGCAATTATTTGAAATGATTAATGTTAAAAAATAGCGGTATTTTAAAAGTATATTTTAATCTCAAATTCATATTTGATATATAAAAAGTGAAACGAAGCAAACGACTTCTTTTTCTTCTTTTATTCTATTATAAAAAAAAAGGCTTACAAGCCAGAAACAAAGCAAAAGATGACAGCAGCGCGATTCATTCATTACTCGAACAAACAGATATTTTAGCAAAATGTGCAAGTAATATATAATATAAGAAATTTTATTTATTGAACGAAAAGAATAGAATAAAGTGTAGAAAAAAGTCTTGAAATTGATATGCTTCAACTTTTATAGGGCAAAAAACATATGATTTATGAATAGGAAATTACATCGAAACTGCAACAGGAACAAAAATCAACCAAAGATGTTAGTCATGAAACTTTCATTTTGCAAAACATACTGATAACATTAAAAAAAAACAGAGTTCCGAAATACCTGTCCCACTTAATAACGAAGTATAAAAACTCATGCCGTATTGATCGGCAGCTTAAGATCCAACACTTTTTTTTACACTTATGATATTTTTCACTTCTAGTTTCTTTGTCTCTTAAAAAAGCATGAAAGAAATAATTGAAAAAAGAAAAGGAAAACATGGAATCGTAATCTGCACATATACACAGCAATTATTTTTATGCGCCGTGAATATGTTAGATCAAAATTGTTATTAATTTTGATCTCTTATTGCCATCTATACATTACTATACAATGTTATATTAGTTTGAATTAGCGCATGAAAGTTTAAATTCTGTGACGAAAATTGTTTCTGTCATATCATATCAGTAATCTTTGCACTTACGTCTTCGTCTTTGTTGTCTTTTTTTTCCGCGTCATCGATTATGCTTGCTTCTTTTGTAGATATGTTCAGTGATTCTGTTTTTTCTCTTCTCTGAAATACAAAAATTATATAGTACTTTCCATAGCTTTTAAGGAAAAAAACCAACATATCATGCCTTATTTTATCTGAACTTGAACCTTGAAAATTCAAACACAAAAGAGCCAATAATAAATACAATGGTTACAGTTAAATATCAAGCATTTCAGTTCAATTTTTATCTAATCTATAAGATTTCAACCATTGATAATCAAGAGAAGAAGGTGAAATAAAATGCAAATGGTATCCAAGTAAAACGAAATCTTTGATAAAATCCATTAAGACAATAATTTCTAAACTTTATAATGACTTGTATAGTATTTATAAATTATAACGAAATTAAAATAAAATCGCAAATTTATATTATTGTTTTATATCGTTTTATATATAATAAGCAAAATAACAAAGCATAACTGAGATGAAATTGAACTAAGCATAACTGTAACAGAGATGATAACACTAATAGTACAAAATTCCACAAAATTTCTATTCAAATCAATTTCAAATCCATTTTCGCAGATTGCATTCACTGTACATTAGAATATATACAATAAATGGTGAATGAAAATCAAAATATATAGCACATAGTGCATGAAATCCTCAAATTAGGACAAGCATGGATTAAGCCCGACTAAGCCCACCTTCTTCAATTAATGAATGGACCCTTCGTATCAGACATAGCAAAACTGAAGTTTACCATTACTGCTCGTCAAAATTCGTTGTTCGGTACTCTGTCTGACGGAGCTTTTTAATTTCTTTTTTATTTCGGGTGGTGGGGGTGTGATTGTCGAGTTGATATCGTTGCAAAATAAGTGGTAGGAGATCTGTTATCATTCTTGTGATTTTTGTTGTTCATATTTAACAACAGCTACCATTTCCTACCTGTACCTCCTGGTAATAGTATCAATTTATTTTAATGCTTTGCTAACAATATCAACTCTGACTTCCACTCTGATGCGCTTTATCTGATGATAATAGTAATTTTTGCTTGTACCTCGACAAAGGCACTAATTTTTGTTTGAATCCTATAATGGTACAAAAGTTATATTCTTGAAAATATGAATTTGTACATGATTTTGTTGACTGTACACTAATTCTTGCTTTGTGTAATTTTATATGCTACTCGAATTTCCATATAGTTGGAAAAAGATACAGTTGTGTGAGATGAGAATAACTGATCAAGTTGCATTTTTAAATTTATTCAAACGAAGAGCTTTTATTAAATTAAATCTACAATTTGACTGCCACTATAAAGTTATTACCAGCTAACACAAAGCTATATTTTTTCCTCTATTTGAAGTGAAGGGATGAACGATTCAAAATGAAAATGATTAAAAAGCATACATGAGTATTAATGATTGACACAAGTAAATTATATGCGTGTTATTGCAGATGTAATGAATCATCTAGCGGAATATTACAGTGATGATGAATCACCATTTAGAAGAAATTCTGAAGAACTTGGCCTGAACAACAGCGATAAAGGTAATAGCTTCGAGATACTCCGAACTTAGTTTTTACTTGTATAGGTTTATTTTCATGCTTTCATTACTAGATTTAAACTACATTTCTAAATTCTTCAAACTTTTTGCTTCTCTTTTTATTCTTGTTTCGAATCGATCTAAAAAGTGTATTACTTTTAAATGCATAGCTTTAGTATAACTTTTAACATAACAGTTACATATTTCTTTAAGCAAGTAATTGTTCTTTGGTTCTGATATGTTAGGCCTTTTTCTTTTAAGCTAAGTAATAAGTAATTTTAAAGTTTCAGAGCAAATATCAGGTGGAATAGGCAAGGAGGTTTCAGAGAAAGAGGAACGGCGAAATTCGGAATACTGGACAGGTAAGGACGTCTAGCTAAATAAGAAGGAATGAATGGTTCCTTAGAACTTTTATTTACATAAAACTCTACATGACTATTTTAGAATGGTGCAAAACAGTTGCAACTGGAAGCCAGCACACATATGTGTGATTTATTTTGATCTTACTATATGTTCCTACATGGTCATAAAATGCTGATTCTGGAATAAATACTTGAAGAAAATTAATTTAAGAGCCGCTGTGATTTTGCTTTTTTATAACTTTATTGATTTGCTATCGTAGTTTCAGTACTCTTTCTTCGTAATTGGATTAATAATTGTTCATTGTTGAGATGAATCAGCGAATGGAAGTTCGTCATCGAACGCTGACTCGAGTGTCGAATCTGAAAGTAGGAAGAGCGGAAACGTTAGTTCATCGCATCCACCTCCACCTAAAAAAGCACTGATATCACCTTCAGAACATCTAGTGCAAAGTGATTTTGATGCAACATTATCACGACCACAGAATCGAAATCAACCTTTTGCTTCAAAAAGTGCGCTTTACATTACGCAAAGTCAAACTTCACTGGTTTCATATGGTGAACAGGAAGATGAGGAGGATCAGTTCGCCAAAGGTTTGTGCATTAACAAAATTTGTGTTGAAAAATGTTAATTAACAGAAAAGGTGCTTGATGTTAGTTGATCCTTATATATGTTGTATGTCCATTTACGTTAAGAATCATTAGATCTAATATTATCTCATTTATTGAAGATCATGCAGCTAAATCTGATGATTGAACGACAAACTCATTTTTCATTTAACTTAATTTTTCGGCTCTTCTGTAAAGACGCATTTATATAGTATACAATTTCAACCCGATCCTCTGATGTGAAATTTTGTTGTGACATTTTTCTTTCCACTGTAATATTATCATAAGTGGAAGATAGTTGAGCAAGTTTAGCTGATCGAAAAGCAGTTGCAAGGAAGCAAACAGAAGAGAAAGGGAGCTCAGAATCAACAAATCGAGAACCAAAACCACCACCAGGTCATGAAGATAGTCGTTCGCCGGATGAAATTGCTGTAGATAGTGCGGTCGAAGAAGGTTTACGAGAACTTGTAAGTATGCTTATCCAATATTCATATTAAAAAGTATCTATTGCTATGCATGTTGGCCGGAAAGAGATGTAGGTGTGGATGAATATGCAGGATTTTCCGCATAGTAAAATTCCGTCTAGCACTATGATCTAGTTAACTCCCTAAATAGTTAACTGATTTCTTCTTCCTATGCTTTTTATAGGAAAGACAACATATCGATCAAAATCTTGATAGTTTAACACCAAAATCAGCGGAAGGAAATGATAGTCCGCAGATTCATGATGAACCTGTGGAAATACGATTGCCACCTTCACCGACCACAAAATGCTCTACGGAACTTGAGGTATAGAATTTATTTTTGGAATTCATGCATTAGGTTGAATTTAAAGAGAAAAACAAAATTAAACTCATTTTGCAGGCACGGTTTCGAGGATTTTTCGAAAAAAAGGCACAAGGAGCCGATTTGAATGCACTAATACAAAAAAGGCGTGATTTCAAAAATCCATCAATGTACGAAAAATTAATTGAGAAATTCGAAGTGGATGAATTGGGTTCAAATTTCGCTCCGTCGGTTTTTGACCCACATGGTTTTACAAAAGATTGTTTCTATGATCAGATTTGTAAGTTTATATTTTTCTTAAGTTACATGAAGTAGAGTAACTTTTCTTTTTTCTGCATAAATGGACTGTAGGAGCACAAAAAAAATTTTTGCCTTGATCAGTTGACCTTATGAAATTAGATCTATACTCTCTTCAGCAATACTCCAAAAGGAAGCTATGGAGAAGTACAATGCTACTGTTGAGAAGAAAACAATAAGCGGAACTATATCTGCTAAAGGAACTGAAGCTAAACGGAAATCACGTTTCGAAGGTGCCAAAAAGTGATTCTTTATTAAGTTATTATTGAATCTTGTAATAATTCCACAACAATTTTACGTTTGTTTACATAGTATGATATGATCAAGTGATACGATTTGTGAAAATTGAAGAGTAGAAAACATAACTTCATTAGAGCAGTATTAATTCTCTTCATGTCGTCATTTCAGCGGTTTGTTTTGTTTATTATTGACTTAAGGATTTATCACTAAAATTCAGACTGAAATGGGACCACCACTGATGAAAGTTATTGAGTTTTTGGTGCATAGAATGCAAAGTAGATAGCTTAAACCCACCGCTAACTGACCGCTAGTAATTACGGTCTTAAATCGACCGTAATATATTCTAAGGTTATCACAAACAATCAGTTTCAATTTGTGTAACAGTTTCGCCAAAATCATTTTATTTTGTACAGCTTGTTAAAATAAATTTTTCATGACCTGATATAGATATTTATCTTTCATCCGCTATTGCATGCACTAAATATATTGATCGTATATGTTTTCCATTCGCCATGACAAGGCCAACCATTCGGGATTCCTGCTCATCTTTCCATTGTTCCTGGAAATAAATTAGTGGAAGGCTGGAAAAGCTGGACTTTAAAATCATAGAAATTTGGGCATCCAAGACGTTCTACAATTTACTACAAAGTTTCGAAACAATTTTAAAACCGACAAGCAACAAGCAATCAAGCGGCTAATTTTATTTTAACAAAAGCACATCACAGTATTCCGATGTTGATCGACACAACTCATAAAATCCATTAACTGTCATTAAGTGTGAAAAATGAAATTTATCTGAAGTAATTACCTTACAACCACTGAGAATTATATTTGGTGCATTATCAGTACAGACAAATTTCCCTTCAATTGTACGCCCATCAGTTAATTCAAGTCGTAAAATCTTCCCAAGCCATCGACGTACACCCAAATCTTCTTGATTCAGCATAACTTTTGCTAATCATTACATTATATAAAAATATATAGTAAATCGAGTATCTGTGACAGTTATGACAGAAAAAGAAAAAATCGAAGCATAAAAACTGAACCACTCAAAAGCAAACCTAAACATTCGTAATACCCAGAAACCAATCCAGGAAAGCAACATTGACCCCAAACTAAAATTTACAATTTGCTTCAATCAAATTCAAACCTATTTTACAATATAGTGAAAATGTTAGTATATTATTGAACAAATATCTTCGATTAGCAATTTTGAATTCATTTTATTTTACCTTCATAATATAATATACATGTAAACAATATATACTGCTTAAACTTTTTTTTGTTAAAGCCATTGTCGGCTTCATGGAAAAAAGCATACATAATTTTAAATAAAACAATGGAGATAGAAAAATGTTTATCGTTTGATAATTTAAATGATCACTGAGCGTATAAAAAAAGTTTCATGCATTAAATCAAAAAACAAATGGCAGTTTTAGTAAAATACTTAGAATTATAAAAAAAAATTTTTTTCATTTTATCTAATGATTCTTGAAACAAGTAATGGATGATACCGATTCATATTCCGCAATCCATAGGTAAACATATTTATCTTTCGTAATATTTATGCAAGAACCAAAAAATAGAATAAATAAAAAGCATAAGTATCTTTCCAATGGTCGTAGTCCATTATTTATGAATCAAACGCTATTCAAAAATTGCTTATTCAAATTCTCACATAAAAACAAATGAACAAAAAAGACAATAGAATGATTGAACTGTTAATACGTATGCAATGTTGAAAGCCATCTTAATGCACTGTACTGAAACATTTCTAGACAAACTATGGAATACAAGGATACGATTCTGAATGTTAACTTATGTGAAAATAAAAAATATTGGCTGAAACCACAAAAAAAGAACAAGCAATCGGTAACAAGAAATGACAGTAAAGGTTACAACATGGATACAACGAAGTTAAAGCATATGGATCAATTTTTGCGTTCATAATGCATTGTAATTTTTAGTCAAGCAATATAATCCAAATGATTGCGAGAAGACATTAATTTCAAAACATTACCGAAATATGTAAAAAGAATCGACTGTAAACAAAGCTTTAGCAGAAATATTCCGATGTAACGAAAAAAATGAACGAGATGACAGTGACAGGTGAGATTTTAATTTTTCGAATTTGCAGACATTTTGCAAATTATTGACAAAGAATTTTCCTTCGTTTCCAAAAATATAACAGCTTTGCATGTATGAAAGCGAAATCTTAAATGAGAAGACAAAGAGTAAGGAAAGAGACAAGCATTAAGTTTCTGCATAAGAATGAACGAAAAGTGGCAATAATTTACTTGCACATTAAAGTATAAGTAATCGCACTTCGTACTTTACTTGAATGTTAAAGCAAAAATTTAATTTATATGTTACAGAAAAAGTAACATGAAGGACAAGTGATTTATTTACATGCTAAAAACAAAAAGAGCAATTTCTTTGATAAAAAATCCATAATGACAAAAAAAAAACACATTATGACAATAATTTGAAATCAACGACTTTTAGTCACAATTGAAGCCAAATCGGCAATATGTTTATTGGTGAAAACCATTCGTCTTTGGATGCACATTCGTTTGTAGAGGGCACTATAACATTTTTCATTTCTAATCAATTCCAATATAGCTGACGCAAAAATAGGTGCTAGTCGTTCAGCTTCTGCTTTCGATACTCTAAAATAAAATACACTTTTTCCTTTTTCGTAAATTCAGCAATCAATCCTAACAATTAGCCAAAAAACTTTTCCAAATCAGCATCTTGACAACAAAAAAACAAAGCATCGTAAAAAAGCCTATTTTAATGAAAAAAAACCAACGAGATACAGCGACATACAAACAATTAACTCCTTCACCTCAAAAAATAACCTGAAAAGTATTTTGACATCATAGTAGCAATCAACTTATATACCTTGCCAAACGATGCAACTTATCAGGAAATTCGACTCCTTCCAACGCAGCTGCAATGAATACAGCAAGAGCCGCAATAACCGATGGTTTCATATAGCATGTGTTATAGTCGTATGATGCTATTTCACTAATAGCTTTTGCCAATGTATGAACACTAAGATCATAATGTTCCGTGAGACGACGGATAAATTGGATGGCACGAGGATATCTCAAATCGAAATTTAAAAGGTGTAACACCTGAAATAAAAATCACAAATTATAAATACTTTTATTAGGAATGAAAATGATTTATAATAGAAATGAAAAGATATCCATATATTTGGACGATTTAAAATATAGCACAATTCCGATCACCGATAACATTATGTATACTAAAACGAGCTAATACTTATGTTGATGTTTAAGGAATAAAAGAGCTCACGATACGCTCTGTTCTTCCATTCTTAAGAGATGTAAGCTTAATGCAGAGTTAAATTGTCGAGAAATCTTATCAAACGCATCAAATGAAAAAATATTATGATAAGCGGTAAATATATGAAATAATACTAGAAAAATTTATCAACCCAGCAAGAAATTTTTTTGATTTACACAAGACATGAAATTATAAAACATAAGCTCAATTAATGAGAGTAGCGAATTAAAAAAATGACAAAGAATTCAGCATTTTGAGCTTCCCTTAAAAGGTAACCATGTTTGCTATACAAAGCTGACAAATTATTGAGTAAAGCAGTAAACTCAAAGATCAATCTTTCGCAAGTGGATTAATTACCGTTTTGAAAAAAACAATAGCTTACATTAATTTCTGCCCGCACGATCTCTTGTTTCGTATTGCCACAAGAATTGAGATATTCAGATATTTCTGGGGGATAAATTTCTTCATACTTGGCTGCTACAACAGCACATCCCAAAGAAATCAGCTGCATTTCTTTCTGTAAACAACAATTAAAGATAATCTACCAAATAAATTAAAGACTTCAAATAGTTCCCGCCAACATCCATATATGTCGCTAAATTTCTTAATATAATCTATTTCCTTAATTCCTATACCAATGTTATGAGCTTTGCTTTAAGTTCTTTTATCGTGTGGATTCTCTACCATCACTCCAATCTTACTTCTCATTTTTAGAAAACAAGCTTATGAAAGCTTTATGAAACCTTCTCAAGTGTAAAACGTCGTGCCATCAAACAACGGTCCAAGAGGTTAATAGTTGTTAACTGCGTCTCTGGCAGCAGCTTAAAAGCAATTTGCAAGCGAGTAATCCAATCTATTGTAGTCATTCGATTCCTCGGTGTAATCTATAAGTTTAACAATAACTTAAAAAATGAGAAAAAAAATTCTTGCAAAGATGCGTCGAAAACGGCAGACAAAAAGGTTCTCAAATCTACCTAATCTACAGCCTCTCCTAACACTTTAAGCTAATGGTTATAATCTCCTTTACTGCAGTTTAAAACGAACATACCCTTGATCCATGCAAGAAATTGGGTGGCACAACTCCTTTATTCTCGATTTCAAACAAATAATCCCAGTTATCGGCCGCATATTGCTCGCAGTACACTACTACGTTATTGTATGTGTCGTAAATGCTACGCTTTCCGTCATGAAATGGTAATGGTTTTAGCAAGTTCTCAATTATCGGTTCTGGTTGGGTGGGAGGAAATTGTCGAGCTATTTCGTTAGGAGTTGGCTGCAGTTTCAAATACTGACCAGGTAGATGCGCATCAGATTTTAAAATAAGCCGGCTACGCAGATTCATGCCTGCATTCATGCTCGCCATGACTCTTGCGAATTCTTCCGAAGCCTAAAGTCACGAAGTATAAGTAAACACAATGCAAATCTAAAATTTCAGAATTTAAGGCAGATGTTGAGGAAACTTAGAGCTAAGCTTTGGCAAAAAGTGTTGGAAAAAAATTAGACTGAGAAAATAGGAAATCCTAATCAGTAAATATGTTTTCTTTCCTTTTCCATCTGATAATTATCATATTACTCCTTACAGGTGGTTTTATTGCAGTGATTTCTTTAAGAATGGACGCAAAAACTGAATATTATATTAAGAAGGTTAAAAACTTTTTAGTCCATGTCATAGAAACCTTGGATTTTACAAGACCATATTCGATTTCTTACTTATGTCCATGTCATTCTTATGTACTTTAATTGGTAATGTTTTTAATTAAAGCTAACATAATGATGACAATATACATGAACCATTAGCTATGTATAATGTATTAAAGAATTCTTCGATGAAAGTGGTAGAAAAAAAAGAATTGCTTCGTAAAAAAGGGAAAAACGTCAAACAATTCTAATTAACTTCAAACACAATTTCAGTTTCAAATTAATACTTTACCTTGCATGGTAAGGTAATACCATATTCGGATTGTTTTTTCTGCGCTGATTTCGTTCTTGCGCGTTTTGGTGATGCCGAAAATGATCGGCGCACTTTACTATTCAGTAATGAAAACTTGCTTTCACCTCCATCTTTGTCGGTTTTTCCTTCATTTGTTACGACATTCTTCATATCTGCCAGTGCAATTCTTCGTGTTTGTGTTTTCTCCCTCATATCGTTTCCATTTTTCCCCAAAATCCCGCTTGCAATATTTTTAAAGCGCTAAAAATATTGAAGTTATCTTTTCATTATTTTTTATTATATAACTTATTAATAATATTTAATCTTTGACCAGGCGTCAAATACCTTTCTTGTCCCCATCCTAACACAAATAGCCCGAGACTTCGTAAAGGACAGATACAGCTATCGTCTCAAGAAATGAACATGTCAGCCAAAGCGGATGCAGAGCCTAGCTGGCAATCTCTTTATTTATTTATTTTAAAGAGCAGTAATGAATCTATTTTACATTTTTGCTTTAGCAGTGAGTGACGACATAAATCAACTTACTCTCTCCCTCACTATACTCGCAACATGATTTAGGTTAAATTAAACAAGCTATCACTTCACTTAGAAGTGATAACATTGTTTAACTTTCTTTATAAAAATATGATTCCGAAACCAACATGTCAAGAAAATTTGTTTATTTATGACAATATTTTGAAAATAAAAAGGTAGTGTCTGACGCAAATAGAAATTTGTCGATCTTATCAAAATTGAACTAAGTGTATCAAATATAATATTAATTTTCATTTCAGGTCTTACACATTTAGAAATTTGTGGATGCGATTAAAATAGTCTGAAATAAAGTAAAATAATATTTTTTGACATAGAAATGGAGCATCCAGAAGTCCGGAAAATGAAACCCTTAGTAATTTGCTTTTTGTCCCAATGAATCAAAACTCAGTTTATATAATTTTCAGAATCATTCATTCCTTTTTTAAGAGATAAAAAAGGAAAGATGTGAAATTAAATAATATACTTATGTTATAACCGATACATCTTACACTAGCTTGAAAAATACATATCAAGATCAATTATGGATTATTCACATGAAGCCACTGCTATGCTATTCGTCAAAAATTTCATAATAACCTGTAGTGAGTTTTCGCTCAGTTTTTTCTGGGGTATTCCCATCTCACCATTTGCAGATGTTGATCTTCCGGATGGCTTTACAGGGATATTTTCATTCTCAGCGCTGTTTCGACTGCGTCTCAACATTTTCACCTGAATCAACAGTGGATAGAGAAATAATCGTTTATAAAACGGTAAGCAATCCAATATGACAAAGCGCAACGCAAATAATATCGCTTAAAAATTCAATGGAACAATATAACAGAATGTTGATCTCAATGATCTCACGTATTAAAAAAATACAAATTATTCAAAGGAATATACTGACAGAAATCCCCAAACTTGTCTATCTGTATCGTCATCAATCTATTCCAATACTTAGATACTATCACTTTGTCAGATACAAGACTAAAAATGGCACATTACCGAAAAAGACACCAACATAGACGAATAATTTTCAAATAAAAATTTAAAAAACTGAGTACAAGAAACAATTTTTCCAGTGCTATGCCGATAGGCTTTTTTAAATTCCTTAAACTTCCTTAAAAAAAATTATGAAGCCTATCAGCACAGCCAACTTGGTATTTAAAACTAAACAATATTACAAAATAGAGCAAACCCAAATAGCGCAACAATTATAAAATCAGCAAATGGATGTGATGGTAATTTAAATGAAAAACAGTACCGATGCTTGAAAGTGTAAATGTCGATCGCTATTTAGATCCTGTCAATGTTGGAATTGATACTACTTAAAGAAAACTTCAAATAGAAGAAGGCAGTCCTATTGCTAAGGAACATAGAGGTTTTATTAAATCTAAACATAACCTAGTTTACAATATTATGTTAATTTTTGATGTTCTGTTGCAGTTGCTTGACATACTGGGTATTGACACTCGCAGTAATTTAGTTAAAATGCACCTATTTCATTGGAATAAAAATTGTCTGTTATCTAAATTAACTGACATCAAAATTTGTTGAGGATCTGTGCTTATGCATACAGCAGAAATGCAATATAAATCCTCATAGAAAAAATAGAGGGTTTAGCTTGCTATTGTTGCTTAGTTAATAAATTTTATGAAAATTTTAATATTATTTTTCAAAATATTAAAATAAGTCTTTAAAATTATGAAGTGAACTTTTGCCCCAATCAGAAAGCTGTTTTAAATAGAGAGAATATTTTAAGAAAAAGTAACTATAAAATTAGAGCTAACTCAAATAACTAGATGCACAGAAGTTATTCGCGAACGGTCCTGTAACCAATGTATCTCTCGAAAGTTCCAACATTGCTTTGGATTGTTTTCTGTTTACAATTACAATAAACAGATATAACAATGACAAACATTTAATAAATTGAAGATATCTTTCAAAAAAAATTATAAAAAAGGTGACCAATTGTTTGCATAAATTTGCATAAAGGTAAGCTTTAAAAAAATTCTCCAATACAAACATATATGATTGCTCATTAATTAATTTACCTGGTAATTTTACATTTGTTGTATAAACAGCACTAAATATGAAATATTTTTTTGCAATAGGATTAACTTCATCACAAACCTTTTTTGATACATACAATTTAAGAAGTAAGCAATAGTTGTTGACTGTCCGAATTTGAGATGACCTGAATAACCACAATGTTGGCTGCATCATTTGCCTAGTTAACATCTCGAAATTATCTCAAACTCCAATGAAAATAAAACGAAATTTCTAAGACAGTTTGAAAATAGAAAATAATGAAATAGCATAGTGAGATTTGCAATTAAGCTTTTTGTCATATTTTTTCCTGTATCAAACTAATTAGAGTTTTTAAATTAGCCAAGTGAAATCTTTTATCTTCCTGATAAAAAAATTGGCAGAACTGTTAATGATTTTTCACCAAAAAATAATATTAATTGAATAAACTAATACCACAGAATAATCAACTTTTGGCCGTTTCCTCAAAGATTGTTTTTCAGATGTGTTTATAATTATTTAAACTTTTATTATTGTATTTATTTGTTTTGAGTTGCTAAAGTAAATGTCATATAAACAAGTAAATTATTCAAGTCGAACTTTAGTTCCTATCGCTAACAATTCATACATCTCTTATTTCAATGATTTCCCTCAAAACTAATTGACAAATTTTTAAAATGTTTTAGTGAAAATAGTAAAATTTCCATATTTTTATCATCTGGAATTGAAGATATCCCAGTTAATGAAAGTGAAAATTAGATGAAACTTTTGGAACCGGAATAAATCGTACTCTCCAACAAAAAAATTCCGATTTTTGCATAAGTCTAAGTCAATTCAAATGACAGGAAACAATGGAAATTGGACAGAAAATGTCAAAATGAACATTGTTACCTGGAATAACATGAAATTTATAAAAATTATTAATCGAGACATAATATATATAAAGTTGCCCCTACAATCACTCGGCAATACTACAAACTGAGCGGACCATGTAACAGGTTTTACTTTCATTTCATACTGCAAGGAAGACAGCATATTTACAATATAAATCTGAATACCGTAAAATAAAAAAACTTGCAGTAAGTAGTAAAAAATTCGTTGTGCTGCACCGTTGTGTTTTATGTCCTCCTTCTGCTGGTATTTTTTAAATGTCGGGAACCAACCTTCTAGTTTAACGTCGGAATGAACTTTTTCAAAGTGTGAATGCCTAAAGCACTTTTTGTTAACTAACAGGAATTCATAATCCTGAACTTCGATAACTTGTGAAAGGAATAAACTTTTACAAATTCCAAATAAAATATGCTTTGTTTTCAATGTGTAAATCAGAAAAGTCCATAACAGTACAGAATTTCATGTTAAAACAGCACATCCCGCCGTACAATTTTTTCTTTTTGTTTTTTTTTCTGAATAAATATTTTCTTCACTACTATTCTTGGCATGGAGCTCATTAATAGTTTGAATGAATTTGTAATCTGTTTTCTTTCGTGCTAATATTGCGGAATGTCACAGATGAAACAAATTTCAACTACCGATGATGTTGTTCTCGCTCCACACGTCACATTCCAAGACTTCTTTGTTGAAGTAGATTTTTTTTACAATCGCCAATATTTGACGCGATTCAAGCGTTGGATCCTTGACATTCCCTTTTAACATTCGTTGGTAGGTGACGCTATAAGAATAAATTACACGTGTCACAAACAGTAATTGAGCAGGTAATATCGAGGCTTGATTAGCAATATTTAATATAAAGACCTACATCACAAATTAATTCGAAGTGTTGCTAAATGAAAAGATATCAAGGCTTGGTTAGTCGCTCAATCAAACTTCAAGTCTTTATATTCTCCAATTAATATAGGATTTTAATTATTCCTTCTACCTCTTTCATATAGAGCTTCATACGAAGCCCTCTTAATCGATAACTTCCTTTACTTTGACATCCCATTCAGTATGGACGACCGCAATGACCCTATTTACAGCAATTCCTTGATATCCATACAATGATCTCCACTGAAGAGAGCGAGAAAGATACTTCGTGGTATAGTTCATAAGCAACTCTATACAATCATAACATACATGAGTTGAAAACATCCATTTGAAGGAATAGTAATTACTAATCACAGTTTTCCACACTCGATTTCTCATCCATAACTATTTCTATTTCTCTCGGAGCGATCTTCTTATATTCTGAAAAGCAAACATATCAATAGTCGTTTGAATTTAGCCTATCATTTTCATTCCTATTATTGATTGATCCACATTATACCATTATTACCTATTAAATCACCCATCTTTTTCCAATTTCCAATTGTTACGAATTATTTCTATAAGATGAAATAAAATCATCTCTGGAACTAAACATGAGTTCGCAATTTTTAAGATAATATCAATTCCAGTCAATAGCTTTTTCCGCTACCTATAATTTTTCAGAATTATGAAAAATACTTAATCGATCAAGGCAGTAAAATACCTTTGTCAGATTTTGTACCAAAAAATTTCAAAACATTACGGCGAGTAATCGATATCACTTGTGTAACATCGCGCGCCATATCAGAATCATGTGCTAAAATTGTCAAATATGTCATCACATACAACATATATTCAAGTTTATCCGATACCGAGAAATTCCCGAGATATCTTTTAGGCAACAATAAAACGCAACCATATAAAATCAGCTAGCAAAGACCATATATGATTTTCAGATAACCTTACCTTATAATCTCTGAGCTCTGTGCAGCAATTATTGAGATTGTTATTGCTAGGATGACCTTTGAACCTGGCTAGAAACTAACACTTTATCAACCACTCGTTCTCTGCCCGCCATAAAACGTAATTCGATGACGTCAGGGCAGAAGTAGTGGAAAGCATACTATGTCGAAATTTTTGAAAATGGCAAAGCCGCGCTAACTACTAAAGACGGCCTTAACGGCCATCACGAGTAACACTACGAAAAATGATTAGCATAGGAGAATGGTATGATCGGTTAATGTTCTTTTCTTGTTTTGCCAACAGAACAAGCCTTGTTTGTAAAAATTGCATTGATAAATTTTTCGCTATCAGTACAGTAATAGTTTTTGAATAAGAAAAAAAAATAGTAGATTTTAAGAATTATGATCAAGCTATAAATGAGATTAAAAAAATTTTCTAATAAAAATGTATTACAGATATTTGGATTCGAAATCACATAATCTTTAAAATCTATCTATTGGAAAATTATATGGGATTATCAGTAGCTCAGTTAATAACCCGGAAGCTTAAATAAACCTTGAAATTCGTGAGATTAAATGTAAATTAACCTGTGAAAATCAATTAATTTGAGGAATTTATTCCTGTGAAATTTAACATTTTAGCTAGAAAGCATTTTCTCATGACATATTTTCCCATTTTTCAACCAATAAATTCTACGATGATTTTTTAATAGTTGAATTTAATTAACGGACAATTTGAATCATTAAGAATTGTAAAGAAATCTGTAAAAATTTATTTACCATTCATTCCGGAAGGTCCGTATAATATGGAAATGTCATGGAATTTTTAAACAGTACGCCATATGGAAAAAATTCATTCGTTCCAAATCTAACGCAAAAATCATCACTTCACTACATTTAATTAAGATTTAATTTTATTAAAAAGTTTAATAATCATTTTTTAAGAAAACTTTCCAAGTGCTTCAATGTTTCTCTATCACAATTCTGAAAACGGTAAAAGCTACCAATTGCTATTATCAATGAATTAATTATTGTATGCAAATATTTCTTTCATTTTTAGCAAAAAATTTCAATTTATTTAGAAATTATTAACATAATTAAATAAAAGAATTCATCATTTTTTCAAACATTATTCCTATCTTCTAGTTTAATGTCCTTTGTATTCGTTCTTTTTGTACTATAAATTTGATAAGATCTGTTATAACTTTCAAAAAACATTATAATTTTTTTGCATATTTAATTTTAATTCAACAAAAATGCGTTAATTATGTGATGGCATTCATAATTACAGCGCGAAGAAAATGGATTACGGAGATTCAAATCAATTAGGAGAATTTAAATAATAATAATTAGAATGCATAAAATATATGTCAAGTCGAGATTTCTTTAAAAATATTATGCAGCACAAAAGAAAGAATATAAGTTTAAAAAAATAATGTATAAAGAACAAAATGATTTATGCAACAATGAAATTGTGAAATAGAAAGAAGAATATCAAAAGACAAAAATTTCATCTTTTAGATATACATATAAGTTACACAGCGATAAAATTAAGCAAATTTTAAAGTCAAATTAAATTTCAATATTATCCACCTAAATATGAAATTATGAATACTTTTTTGAAATAGTGTCAATCATCACTATCATCAATTGCATATTGTAATACAGAAGTTTTGATTGTACAATTGGTGTTACATAATATCAGATTTGCCCGTTGTCATGTAAATTCTCAATTTACATTCTTGAATTTATTGAAGTGGAGAAAATTTTTAAAACAAATAAATTTATTAGTTACTGTGAATTTACTTTAATGAATAACATTTTAGGCAACAAGGATAATGTAGTTATCAGTGTGAGAAATTATGCTGGGAGAAAAAGTAAGCAATCCGATGCTTTTCGATTGCTTGAAGTAGGAGGGCAGCCGGATTGTTCAGTATAGCTGGGAGAGCGGCCAATGCATTGCGTTCATAGGACGGAGAGGTCAGCGGAAACGAAATTGATAATTTTCAATTTCATTTTCTCTATGTTGATTTTGAATAAAATAATTGTTTCAAATACTGAAAGTGTTACAAATGATTAACAAGAAATTTTAATATCGAAATACATTTCCAGAAGATCATGAGAGGATCTCCACTCTGAGCGGATAGAAACAAAACGGATGAAATTGCTTCATTATGTTAGTAATCTCATATCAGATTGAAATTTTTTCAAAACATCACAAAACTAACTAAGTGAAAATTTTCGGATCAATGAAATTAATAATCATTTTTGATAAATCACGAATGATATGCCTTTTGAAAGTCTCTTATTATAATTGACTAATTCTAACATTTTTCAAACGTTGTAGCACTTCAACACACTGCCGCCATAGAGCAGATAACTGGCAGCTTTGAAGTTCCAAGTCTTGAATTGATATCCATGGTCAACTGAAGTTGTACACTTACGTAAGCGGAGGACGAAGTACCAAGGTTATGAAACATTAAGACTGAGACTAAAAGAAAAAACGCAACTTTATTATACCCGAGGTTTATTCACTTTGTTAGCATATCAATTAGCTAACTGGCTAATTTGTAATGAATTTTTAATCGAATAAAGTTGAGTGATGATTAATTCTTGAATTTAGATTGTATCTTTTAGAGAAGAAACTTCCATATACATTTAATCTGCTTTGTGGTTGACATTTTATTAGAGCAATTAGAAAGGATAGAGAAATGATGATTTCACATAATTCCAAATACATTTTCAGAACTACAACGTTGTAATTAATAATGCCTTAAGCAAAACGCGCTATTCTATCAGATCATCAATTTCGTAAACCGCGCAGTATTACCATCCACTTAGCACTATTATCCGTTGCAGGATGATCCACTGATATAAATCATTATTGTTCATATCAATTCTGCAACAAATTTTTTTTCATTTATTAATGATGGTGGCGTTTCTGGAAATTTGATCGAAATGCGTGTTTTTTGTCATTTCGTTTAACCATCTGTAATTTTTAAATTGAACAAAATCCGCACTTGCTGAACTTTTGTGTAACAGAATAATGGTACGGAAAGATAAGTTTAATTACCGTATTTCAATCTTTTTTTAAATTATTTGCTTAATTAATTTAATTTTTATGCTAATTACCATACATTGAATCACACTTTTTGTTTTTTAACTTATTCAAATGAATTACAGAAGTTGGTTGTTTGCTAATTAATTTTTGGATTTTGAGCTTTTCTTTTTCAGTGGTAAGATTTTATCTAATTTAATTTTCAGTTCTTTAGAAAATTTGTAGAGAAACACCGCTACCTCGCATAAATTGATCCATCGGAAGATTGTCTCTGATGGTACTCAACTTTTTTAATTTCTTTTTGTTCTTCATACATAAACGAAACAAAAGTGAGAAAAATGCAAAAAGCTAAGAATGAAAACTAGTAAAAAAAGAATCAAAAAAAAAAACAAAAAGGCAAAAAAGAAAAAAAATCAAAATAAGAAAAAACAAGTTAGTCATTATCAATCTGGTTTGTTGTTGTTATTAAAATTTTCCTTCTTACTCACACTTTTTTGCCCAAAAATTGCCTTTTATCGTTGCTAATTTTGATGATTGTCGCTGATACTTTTAATTGGTTTGCGTTTATTAATTATTAAGTTTCGGTACGTTTTTATTTTTTTTAAACTTGATTTTCTGAGCTTTTCGAATATTATTTTAAAGTCTTTAATATACTATTAATTCCATGGTTCTGCTTGAGTTAGCCATTACTTTTACTGTTCATATTGTTCTTATCCTTTATGCTACAATTACAAGCGCTAGCTATATTTATTGATGTTATATTGGTTAATAGATATTAACACTTATTAATTATTTCTTTTATATGTTTCTTGTTATAATCAACAGTTTTTTTTACCTATGCTTATTACTTGTTTTCGTATTTTAACAAAGTTTTTGCGCAGTTATCGGTCATTCATTCTGCATTTACTGTTAACATTACGGTTGTTGGTAAATGTATTTTAATTAGTTTAGGTATTTATGATATTTTAATTGAATGGTGTATGACACTTAGCAGAGTGACTTGGAAGTTATATCCTTTTTTCTTGATTTTTCAAAACTTTGTTTTTTGTTACACTTTTGTTGTATTTCATTCACAAAATTGGACTTTTAAAAAATAATTACTAAAATTTTGTGCAAAGAATGAGCAATTTGATTGAATCTTCGGTGTCAGTAACTTTCTTTTTTTTGATTTTATTTTATAATCGTTTTTTTAAAGAGGGTTAAAATGGTTTCAACTTCGTGCTCTCGCAATTTTTTATGTCTTCGTCCTTCAGTAAAATTCATTTGTTTTCTTCCTCCTAACACATTTCTCTCTCCTGGCTTACAGAAATAACTAATAGAAAGTTTTATGCATTTATTTTACAAGAAGGTCAATTTCTTTTTATAACTATTAGCTTAAAGGTATTACTTCGAATTGCGTCGGTGAATTTTTTTTTTAATTGGTCAGTTGGTTAGTGTAATATCGGTGGTTATATTATTTTTCAAATTTCTGTGTTGCAGAAAATTAAAGTTTTAGCAAATTATAATTTCTTTACTTTTTTGTTCATATAAGAAGTGGAATTTCGAAAGTACTTGTTATTACTGCCGTGTGTTTCAATATTTTAAATTTCTTCTATCGATAATTATAAATTGTTATTACTAACAATTTCTAATAAATAATCTAAGATGTAATTAATTTTTTATTTATAGATTTACTAATACAATTACGATTGTTTTTCAGGTAAACTATTCATTAGAAATTGTTAGTAAATTAGATTTTGTTTTTCGAATTTCCATTCACCCTCTACCATCTTTTACACATTTTTTAATTAATTTTCCTCATTTTTTGCCTTCCATTACACCATCTGTATTACATCTTTTTATTAATTCGATTCATTTTATTTTCCTTCTTTTACTCGCATTTCCATATGCTTTTTTATGAATCATTTTTTTCCTGTTTTTAATGGCTCATTCAATACTTCTTTATTGTTCCACTGATCTTTTGCATGCTTCTTTGCAAATCTAATTTACTGGTACATTTCTTTTGCTAATACTTTTACCATTAATTATTTGTTGATGGCTCATTGCCTTTAGTTCATTTTCTCGTACAATGAACAAAAGATCAACTCGTCAAATTTCTAATGAAAAAAAATAACAAAATTGAAGATTATTATTCTGATGATGACTAGCAAGTACTAATTTTTCAATTCTTAACAATAGCCTACTTCTTGAAACTGATGCCCATTGTTTCAAAGCTTTTCTCGATTTTCAATAAATCGTCATGGTCCTATCGATTTTCATTCATTTTGAAAACCGCAGGTTGCTTAAAATATACGGCTGCGTGAAATCTGTGTTTTGCAAAACTGAAAATGTAAGAAAATTTGGCTCTCGTTTAATCGAGTTGACGCTACCTCCTATGAGGCAAATGGGGAATGTTTTTTTTTTTTTTAATGTTGAGAGGATTTAGAAGATTTCATTGGAAAGCATAATATATTGATTATTACGTCTTCTGGAATTCTTTAAAGTATTAAAATTGGAATTCGTTTTATCAAAATTTTGAGATTACGATTATTTCTCAAATTACGATAATTACATTAAATAATTTCGAAATTATGGTTGTTGCTCAAAATAATTTCGAGATTATGTTATTTCTTAGGTTACGATTGCTGCTAAATGAGATTTTTGAGCTAAAATTTGACTGTTGAATCAGTTTTACTATATTCCTTAATTGTCAGTCTGCAATTGTTACACTTTGAATATTTAGTAATATCATTTCTTTGGACAAAATTTATCTGTTCTAAACTGAAAGAAGTGGAACAAGAAAATCATTTCCTTTATTCATTAAATCAGAAAGAAGATAAAGATTTTACATTAATTAAAAGTCTTTCGAATTTCCGTTAAATTAGTTGATGTAAAGTCTCATACTGCTATTATTATTATTATTGCTGGGATAGTGTTAATCCAATAATTTCAAGTGCTATTTGCTCTTTAATAGTTCCATGTTAGCTATATTGTTAGATTGGCAAAAATTTCATCTGTTATATAAAGATTAGATAAGGTATTCTTTTTATGAGTTTAAAATGCACTTTTTATTGTTTAATAATTCTTTACTGTTTATTACTTGTTTGCTTAATATTTATTATGTATTTTGCGACTACGAGTATTCTTTTCAGTATTTTTAGATTTAAAAATTTTTTTAAAAACTTATATAGGAAGAGGTGGATTGCCTATGTTTTTAATATAGGTTTTTCTTCTTTTTTTCAAATCTCACTTCATAATAAATTTTTCTGCTTTCTCTGTACACTATGATTATTGTTTTTGGAATTTGGTTGTTTTTATCTTTCAGTAATTCTTTTTTTCTCTTTTTTATCGTATTAATTTTATTCTTTTTTTGGCAGCAGAAAAACTTTTTACGCTCTGATTAAAGGGTGCAATGACCTTTTTAATTTTTTTGCCATAGGTTGTTTTGAGAATTTCAGCTTCAACCAGTTGCTAGGAATATAATTAAAATTCGAATTTTTTTATTTTAGTTAATCATAAGCTTTATTTTGCTTTTCGAAAAAATATAATTTTCATCATTTCAACAGTCTTTTAGATATTTTATTCTTGTTTTTATATATAATTGCCAAGTTTGATAGTATTTATCGAAGGAAGGAAGGAAGAGATGATGAGATGATTCAATAAAAAATCGAAAGCCTTTATTACGTTTGCAAAAAAATGATAGAGAATGAATTGTATTCTTTTGATAAATATTAAAATAATAAAATTCTGAAATTCCATTTTCCCTTTTATAGTTGAGAGTTCCATTCAGTAATTCTCTTCTCCCTTATTTCTTCCTTATTTTTTATTTTTCTTTTTATTACCTTGTTTCCTAATTTTTTAACTTATCCATTTTCAACAATGTATGTGCGCGTTCTCACCATCCATTTTAAAATATATCTAACATTCAATTTTCATTAGCAAAGGAGAACAAAAGTTCAGAAGTCGAGAAATGATCACATCCCAAAATCCTTTACACTTTTCCTCCATCATTTCATTCCTTTCTGTTTATGTTTTCTTTTTTGACCATGCCTCCTAACACTTCACTGATAATATTTGTATGCGTGTCTGTGTATGTGTTTTTTTCTCTACTTTTCCTTTGAAATTGAATGTTTGGCAAGACAATTTAGCAAGAAGAGTATAAAGGTCATTTTTTTTAAACAGTAGCAAAGATTATAAATTGCTGACCAATGCTATTGTTATGAATGACGAAAAAATAAAAGAAAAAGATTATGCCATAATTATGAATAAATTAGGAAGTAAGATTGTTTGAAATGTTACTGATTACATAGAAAATTCGATATTTGCCTTCTTTCTTGTAATCTACAACATTAAATGTTTAATATTTCCACTCATCTATTACTACCGCTACCATCCCATATCAATACTCTTTTCCCATACTATACACACACACATACATACATACATATGTATGTATGTATGTGTGTGTGTGCGTTGTATGTACACCACACAAACATACACATATGCATATGTATATTGAAATGTCTTTCTTCTTCAGAGGTAAGAGAGGGCTGACACCGAAAAGAATAAGTAATTGAATGATTTAGTACTGTTTGATTGTTCGCAAGGTTAGGCTATCATCAGTCAGCATTATTAGTTTTAATTAAATCATTATTTCGTGTTATTAGTTAATTTTCAATTAGGATTTTAAATATGAACACTTTTGTTTAGAAATTAGTTCAATTCCGTTCATATAGCTTAATATTTACTTTCATTCATCAAAAATGGCTTATCTTGAACTACATATGCAATTTTGTGCTTCATTAATATCAGCTTAAGCAAGCAAGACATTTTATTATGTTTTTTATTTTTGTTTAAAGGAATTGTTGGAAATTAGTTCATGTTTATCTTCAATTTTGAAATCAAATATTAGCTTAGTTTTCTATAATTACTTTTAGTTTTTATCAAATTCTCTCTCATTAATTCTACTCGCTAGTTATATTACCCATTTACTGTCAATTTTCTCTTCCTTATATTCCATAAATTTTGGAATAAGTTTATACATCTTTCATCCGTGAAAAAAAATAATCAATGTTAATGATGCTTGAAAAAAAACAAATAGCTATTAGTTTGAACTAATTGTTTGAAGTTAATTTTATTTGTTCATAATGCTTCATTAATTATCAGCTCTTCGTTCCCTTACACGATACTGAACAGGATTGGATTACACGACTTTTTTCTTGTATACTTTTGCCAAATATTGTATGCAATTGCAACTTAATTGTTTAATCGGAAAAGTGTAATTCACGCGCACTTCGACGAGCTTTCCATTTGTTTTGCTTTTCAGTTGTCATGATATTTTAATTTCTTATTTCATCCATTAGTTTGAATTCATACAGAAATTGTTAAAATACATTTGTCAACATTTTACAATTTTGTTGACATGTCTAGATTTGGAATTTCTTGATTTTTATTTCCACTTTTTTCCTTCCAATGTTTATCTTTCTTTGTTTTTAATCTTTGTGGCTGCAAGAATTATTTACGCTAAACGCATTTTGTTGTTGCTTCGACCTACGAAGGATGAAAGAGTAAAGCCCTTATGCAAAAGAAGGAAGGAATGATATTGTTATTGTCATTATAATTTGTATATAGGAGAAGATATTGTAAAGGAGCCGACCCGATGTCGAGTTTATCGATCATTTCCAAACCGTTTTATCATTTTTCACAAATCGATTTTTATACATCAATAAAAAAAATCGTTTTTACGGTTTTATCAATTTTCACCCTTACTATTTTCAAAAAAGAAAAAAGGAAAGAGGAAAGAAGAAGGAACAGGGTAGGAAAAAATAAGGGTAAAGAGGAGGAAATTGGCTGTTTGTAATTGGGCTGACATATCAGGTTTCTGCCTTTTCTTTGGTTTTGATTTCCTGCATTTTCTGGATACTTTTATTGTCTGATTTAATGGTTTTTTTTGTGAACTGGAAAAAAGAAGAAAGAGGAGGAGACAAAAAAGAGTGAGTGAAATGGAGAAAAGAAGGAAAGAAAAAATGGTGAGAATTTTATTTAATAGTGATACGAATTAAATGGTGACGGTGAAATTTTTGCAGGAACCACAAAAGACTTTAGTAAGTTGAGAAAGAATGGAAAAGAGAGAAGAATGGAATTTAGATAATTCAAAGTTGAAATTTAGCATAACCTTT
>UPTC01000538.1:0-34653 GCA_900537255.1 Acanthocheilonema viteae
CAAAAAAAAAAATGCAAAAGAAAAGAAACTGTTCTCTGGTCCATCTGATCATATGACATGTGGAAACGAAAATTTGAAAAATGTTGTCCTTTGGAAAAGAAAATTTTCTGAAAATAAAGTGGGATTTGAAAGCATGGGATAGAAAAGTATTCACTACAGTGATGACACGACTAAACTCTCATGCCATCAAATCAGCACCGTGGTGAATACCGCATAATACCCGCACGGTGAAATGTTGTAAGAATCAAAATGGATTTTTGTGTCGGTTATATTACAATAAACCATGTGCATAACAATAAATTTAAAGTACAACAATAAGTTATATTTCTGATATTTGAATTCACATTTTTAAGTCAAAAATGACTTTACTAAGCTTAAATCGTTCTAAAACAGAAGTGATTCAAGTAGTTGTTCTATCAGACAGTTCCTCTTTCTATACATATATAGAAAAGCATGCCATAAAAAACATACGTTTCGGTGATACAATCTCACTAAATGAATTTTGAGCATAATCTTATATGATTCACTATACAACGCCCTTTGAGGTAGATTAATTTTTATGGATGAAACACTTTCAACGTTTTTTTAGGGCAGCCAAATCATCGTTAACTGAAAATTCGCCACATCACCCTAAATGAACTCAATCAGCAGCTCTATGGGGTCCAGAATGAAACTTTGAGTAAACTAAAGAGAAGAATGTTTTTGGAAGCAGCGCTTTTGTGTCTGTATTACACTCTATCTTCTCTTGGTCTTCCTCGATAAACACGATGTCCAAAACTTCCTATAGTCCCACTGCCACCATTACTATAGTGTTCACCTACACACTCCATTGTATTCAACATGTCTTGAAACTTTTGCGGCAGTTTCTGATTGACTGCAAACTGATTCATATCCAGTTCTTCACGTAAGGACTCCTTATACTGCTCCAGGTATCTAGCAAAGAAATTTCCCATCAATGGGTTAAGAATAGACCAAGTTTAACATTTTATAATATTCCTTATAAAACAATTTCAAAAAATCTATTTTCAAAAGCAGACAAATTTCCATTTAGGAAAGCTTAAAATTCAAATTAGAAGCAAAAATTCGGATAAAACCATATGAAAACTAACTTGTAAAGCTCATTTAGTGCGCTGAAAATATGAAACCGGTCACGTGAGTGAGAACGTGACTCTTCAGCAAGCAGTGCATTCATATCTTGGTCGGTTATTGGAGGCATTTGCCTTATTTCTGCATAGTATCTGTAATTGAGTTGTTTAGTCAAAAAATTTGACAACCAGTAAAGCAGAACTAAAAAAGAATTCACCTATCAACCCAGTCACGATACTGATACATATCTTTTGCAAATAATAATTTGCTGCTGGGCGAATCTTTTGTCAACTGATGTTCTTGTGTCGAACATGCGTCCATAAGAGTTTGAGCCACAACCGATAAACAACCTTCGAGCTGGAAAGGATATCCATTAATGTCACCTTACTTTACTGTTGCAACGAATTCAGAACAGAGTCTGACCTAATCATAATATTTATTGTTATTTTGGATGCCAGCAAAAAACTGGATCTACGATTCAACTGAAAATAGATTACACAAAATTAATTTGAAATGAAAATAAAATTGCATACATACCTTTGTGGGTTTCTGGATATCAAATATAAAATGTGGATTCTTTATCAAGTTGACCCAAAACCTCAAGGGTAGGGAATTGCTTTTCCAAGCATGAACAACTTCATTCTCTTCAATACCATGTTCTCTAGCCTGAAATCAAATTGCAGTGTGAAAAGATCAAAACATACAATCAATCTGCTATATAATCGAAAAATATCATTCACCTGATCATCCATGAAATCAAACATATACTTCACGCAAGGAATAGCTGAATTCGGAACTACAGTAGAAAATATAACTTCCAATAAATTCTGAATAAATTTTTGAAGTGTACCCTTCATTGTAAGTAATCTGAAATATTCCAAAAATTTTCTGAAAATAAATAGGAGCACAACGAATAACTTATAGCTTCGTATGAATTCTGAACAATACCTGATGTATACAAAAAATGAGGGATTAAAACCTGCCTAGTTAGATATATTTCAGTGACCATTTTATCTTGCTGATCAGACGAGCCATGTTCGGAAGGACGCACAAGATGGTACAACTTGTAATTGGAATCCATGTCTATAATAATTAGGCAAGCATGCATTTTTGACAGATGACAACCCGACAGTGAAAATAGCTTATCATGAAATAAACGAGAAAAATGAATATTGAAAAAAAAAACCACATAACAATTATATTATCAACCAATCCAAAAATAAGTTTCTATACTTAAAAAAGGTGAACACTAACTTGACAGCAAACCTTTGCACTGAGAACTTGAGTTTGTTCCAAACGGTCTTGTGAGTGTAGGACTTTGTTTTGGTAATGAAAATGTTGAGCGTTCACTCAAAATTGATAGATTATAAAGAGATGCTTGGCGTGGAAGTAGTGCTAAAGTGGCATTTTCAGGAACCTGGAACGAAAGTGAAAATAAGCACAATTCGAAATAAACTAATTTATAGTTCGCTTGAGTCCATTCTTCACAAATAATGTGTATTGCGAAATTATCTCAACAAAATCTTACTTAAGTCTGACTAGCCTTTAAGAGACTAATCGCACTGATCACACTCCCTGGACTAATCACACTTCCCAGTTAACCCCAAACTATGGAGAAAAATCGGCAAAGAAGATTTCATTATTTATCTTCCTACTCACCTAAGGCTGAGACGACTAACAGATTTAAAATTTCTGAAGATATCTTTGAATAGTTCCAAGAAAATTTAAGCAGTTTTAGTTAAATGTTAAAATAATGAAGAGAAAAAATAAGAAAATACGTTATAATGAGCAAGAGTATTAATCCTTTTCCAACCACCAGGTTCAATTTTTGAAGTACTGTCAATATCTTGAAGAATTATTCTAGGACATGCAGATCGCAATTCCAAATCAAGATCATTCACAGAAGGACGATCAGAAAATGCCGTTGTTCGGTACTTTGCGTCCAGACACTTTTCTTTCACCTGAAAAAATCCTTTTTTATAGAAGAATAAAACAAGCTGAGTTAGGTTTGAATACTAAAGAAGAGGGAAAGAATTAACAACTAAGGAGCTTAAATATTTGAAAATAATCATTTATTAATCACAAAGTTGAACTTGCCAATATAGATTTTTGGAGATTGTAAAATTGAAGTTCAATTATATTTATTCTAATCAAATGTACTGCTAAAAAACTCCAGTCCTGAGAATTACAAGTGTAAAAAATTACCAAAGCTAATGAACTCTTTTGTACAGTATTTTCGTGTATTTAATAATAACAAATCATAATTTCTCCGAGAGCTGACCAGTCTAAAAAAGAAACTACACCTGTGTTATCGAATCACAGTCAAGCACTCTGACCGGATAATCCATTGCACCGGAAGAATGGTGATCCGCAGCAATAAAAACAGTTAATTTCCGAAAATCAAAAGATGCCCGCAAAAGTTTCTCTTCTGACAAAGAATACCGCGCCTCGAGAGTCAGTGCATCTTGTGGGCCTTTTTCCATCTGCTGCTTCATTGCCCAATACAATTCATAGAGTTTTCTGCCAGCGCATTCCTGCACAAAACAAAAGTTAATTGAAAAAAGTTTCACTTGAAACTCGATTGCAGTCACCTTATTTAAAATAAAAATCCTGCAAATTATTTGTAATTGAACTCAGACCTCCAATGACAAAAGAACTTCCTTAACTTAACCAAAAAGCACCAAACATACTTACCGTAAGATATCTATACATCAGAATGGTGTACCAGGCAGCCAACATACGTTCTGCAACACTTTCTGAACGGCGAAAGAGAATCTTAGGTTGTAATCTTTTCTCCATTGTCCGATCAATAAGTTCTTTTAGCAATTGTTTCAAAATTTCGGTGCAATATTCCATTTTTTCCTATAGAGAGAAGAATAGGAGAAAAAGGAAAATAAATTCCTATCTTATATTATCTCTAATTAAAATTTATGAACGATTACTTTAAAAGTTTAAAATTACCATCAAAACAACCATTAAGAGTGATCCGACACAGACACGGTCTTTGCCCAGAAAATATTTATTCTTTTCCATTGTGCGCACAAATGAAAGCAAAAAATGTTTGTTCATTAAAAGTTTGTTGAATGCTCGAAGACCCATTTCTATAGAATGCGCGCGTTGACTGTCGACTTCCAAATCACGCAAGACCGGATGATTATGATAATTATTCGGAAATAGCACCTAAAACGACCTTAGTAAAGTTCTAGTTGGAAATCGATGATACAGAAAAACAAATGCGACGCTTCATTATTATATTTCTTCCAATCGAGAAAAAACCTTACTCTAGCTGTATACTCCTTATAAGAGAGAAATGGTATGAAAGGCATTCCAAGAGGCAAAACAGCAGCCATCGCATTCATCGATGTCTGCAATTCTGCAAATGCTTCTTTACATTCAGTAGCCACTTTCATCTCAATCTGATCGATTTGGTTCTTTAAATGCTTCATTTCACGCATATGAGAAGTGCTTTTGCGTCTGAAACAATCGTGAATTAACAATTCTTGCAACAAGAAAATGTAATCCTCAATTAGTACTTCTGCTTCTGTCCTTCGCAAATTTACTTACAGCACGGAAAACTTACCTGTAGAAAATTAAAAGCAAAAAAAAGGCGCCAATAATGCAAACAGTTGGTATCAATATAGCCCCCATCAGATGTGGTGATAATCCGGCTCCTTTCATGCTGTATGACAGATAGCCCACTTGATAACTAAAATCCATGATAAATAACCATTTTTCATATCAACTGATTAAAACAAAGACAAAAAACTAAGGAAAAACAGAAAACATTACGAAATGCTCATACCTTACGCCACCTATTTTCACAAGAACATCCGGATCCGAATCGTAAGTAAATTTTTGAGGGTTGGGTTTTTCAGGCGGTGGCTGACATGTAAGAGCACGATTCGCTAAAGCAGTCAAGTTGCACGGTTCGCCGCCTACAGTTACCAATATATCCCGCTCCCTTGCGACTACATCCAAATATTTGCCATTTATTGTCAGGTAATCACCTGATCGATAAAACCTCACATCAGTAAATTTTTCGACCACAGGATCCGGAAAAACAGCTAAGTGACGCATTCGGAAACCACTTAACTGCGAAATATCCCTAAAACATCGAACAATGTGTAGAAATATCTGTCGCAGCTTCAGCAAGTAATATATATTGCATTATCTGTAAAAACACTTCGCTTTTGGCTTACCTACCAAGCATATTAACTTTGGACTACTATTAGAAAAAACAAACCATATTTACGAACGCAACATTGATGATCGCCTTTCTAGCAACTGAGGAAAATTTAAACCATCAATTAGTAATTGACAGCAAATATTAAATCTGCGCAAATTATTACTTATATATTTCCAAAATATATTTTGAAAACAAATTTTGCAGTTAACCTAAATAAAATGGTAATAAGCTTACTCCGCACGAACTCCATCAAGTTCGAAGCCATAATTTAATAGCAGTGGTTCATCAACTGTTGGATGCCTTCGCCTAAATATATTGACTTTAGTCGCAGTAAAGAATATGACTGTTCATTGGAACGAGGAAAACAATGGTTTGCGTTTCATTCCGTAACACAAAAAACACACCAACTTCACTTAATTATTAGTATTGTTACCAATTCAAACTATTAGTTAAAAATTGATAAGTATGTAAACCAAAATAACTCTACAAGTGACAGTTCATGAACCTGTCATGAGGAATTTCTAGGCTTGGCGTTTTGCAGAAAATCAAGTCGTCGCGTACAACATTGCATTGTGGCCCTTTCATTACTCTCTTTTCATCTCTTACAACCATGTAGGGCCGCTGCAATAATTTGAACCCAGTTCCCATAACATCAACTATTATTCCGCCTGATTCGATGCTTCGTTCAGGTATTATTTGTGCAAAAGTAGGGTTTTCCCTGAAATTTCTTTATCAATAATGAAAAATGATTGTGCAGCACAATTTAGAAGACTACCTAATCTACTTTTTATTAATATTATATCTTGGAAAACTTTACAGAAACCCGTAGATAAAAGGAAATTTTGAAATGAAAGGAAAATACTTACTCATATTTAAATCGAATATTATCATACTCTCGAGAAAAACTATCAAAACTGATTTTCAGGTATCCATCAATGAGCGATTCTGAGGGACCCGTCCTGCACTCAACTTTGTCATTTGTACGATTCAGTACTGTGCATCGAACACCATTCAGCAAAATATTCACTGATGTACCAGCGTCCAGATTTTCACCCCATATTGTTACATTAGTTCCACCAAATCGAGGCCCTACAGTTGATAGATGATAATAAAGGTCTATATGCATTCCTTGTTCCCTTATTTGCTCTTGTACTAGATTGGAAACGAATTTGATGTAAAATACTCGTAGTAAATAGTAACATTCTAAAATATACATGAAACACAGAGTTTCGGGATGTTAAAAATACAGACTGAAAAACAATCCACAATCAGTCTGCAATTCTTTAAAACACACCATGAGAAATAAAATATGTATTGAGTACTATGTAATGAACGCAACGCCAACAAGCAATATTGTTACTTTATATTATATAAACAAACAATAAACAAACAGTACTGTACCTTTCGTGGGTTCCATATTCTTTATAACAGGATCGACATAGGTAAAACTATCATTCGAGATTGCAGTATACCTGTGTTCCTCACGCAATTTCACAACAATAGGATAACGTGCTGTTCTCGGTGTTGGATTTTGCCGAGTACGACAAACAATTCGTGATGCAGTAATGTAAGCAGGTTCATCAACATCACAGCGAACATTTGCTGCTGTCACTGCTTCCTCCACGGTTTTGTAACTATGACCGAGATTCACACCATCAATAACCAGCTATAACATTTTGAATAGGAACAATTTTCTGTTTGTAGTATATATATATATATATTGAATTGATTTAATCTGCTGGATATGATGAACAAAATTAAAATCTTAGAGGTCGAGTCCAAAGTTTAAATAAATTTCAAGAAAATTACTTACTATGGTACCGCCAGCAAGAGGTCCTTTTTTAGGACTGAAATTAGTGATTACAGGATATGGGCAAAGCTGGGATCTAAAATGAACATTATTTGATAAAACAAGTGACGAAGCAAATCATTCCTTAAAATTTATATGAGAATTATATATTGTATGAATAACAGTGCTCTGCGAACCGCTAAATAATATACCTGTCTAGCCAATAATCCATTTTTGATGTAACTGGGCAATTTTCTTCCCTTGTGCATTGTTTCTCAGATGGACACCAGCCACAATCGTATTTCTCACCGCTAAGCACCAGACATAACCCACAGTTCGATGCAAGTGATTCGCATTTATACATCACAATTCTTATGCCTTCATTGTTGTCCAGGGCAAAACCTCCGTGGCGTCCCTCTGAAGACCAGATCACCGAAAAATTTGCAACGGCAGTACCATTTCCGGCTCCCGGCCCATAAAAATCAAATTTCATGTCATCACAACTGAAAAACAATGAGAACGGTAACACAGAAGACCACAGGAGCAAATTTTCTTTATAACAATAAAACATATCAATATCAAACTTCATCAAAAACCAAAAAATTTCAAAATCAAAACTGCCCTAAAGGAAAACGAGAAAGTAAACAAATTAAGATCAGAAACTAACATGATGGTATTGTCTCTTTTTTTTGCTAATCTTTCATGCATACTGTGTTCTATTTTGAACTGACATTTGAAGTCCGTCATAAATTTCTTCGCATTTCTCACTACTACTGATATTTGGCGATTTTTACCGGACGCGACAAAAAAATCTCTCTCAGCTGCAACAATATGGGGACAATGTGATGGTCCTTTTCGACTTGATGGCCCACTTCTCTAAAAGAATTGTTTAGATAAAATAAAACATTCAGGCGATGGAAATTAATAAGTGAATAATCAGACAAACTGCCTGCTGCTGGGAGATCTATACTGTATCAACTATTATACATATTCAAATTCCTAAATTTGAACGGAACCTCAACTCCATTGACGAGCTGCTGAGAACGACAGCGATTTTCGGTAGTAGCGCCAGCAACGCACTGATTTGATTCTATACACCAGTCACAAGGGAATGGACTACTAACACACGCACTGCAGAATTTAAAACGAGAACAGTCATAAAAAGTAAAATTAGTGTATGCCAGTGGTGGTCCTTCAATACTGTTAGAAATTGCAAGCCTGGCAATAAGACTGTGTGCATCTAATGGAATTTCCGGTAAACCATTCGGAGTTGGACATCTGAAATAGTCACCTTATGAAAATACATAGCAGCATAGCTTGAAATAAAAATATTTGTCACAATATAGTCAGTCACTAACCTGATGCGGTTGTCCAGACCACCATTTGGTTGTGCAAGCGTTGATAATGATCCCAAACTGCCGAAGTCGAAAACACATGTTAATTGTCCCCCCAAATTCGGCAGATTCTCAAGTTCGATGTTCAAATACGATGCACTGGTCTTCTGCACTTTGTCAGGCTCCACCCTGCTTATACTAAAATAAGCTTCCAACATAATGTCAATGCTTTCTGTCAAACAGAAAATATATTTTTTCTTCCAACCAATTAAGAGGTTTGGCGAAAGTTCTTTGTAGTACTTATCTTTCGTTTAAAATCGAAAAGCATACGCAGGACATCGCCCATTTCGATAAGTAAGCCAGTCGTGTGCTGTTGAAGGTATGGACTTCGTGCATTCACTTTCTGGAACACACGCATTATTCAAAACACACCAGCCACAATATGGATCCCGTTGCGCCAGACAGCTGCGACAGTCACCAGTTCCTCCACACTGGCGAACTTTGACTTTGATTACCTAAAGTCTCGTAATGAAATAAAATGTCAGAAAGCTTACTGCGTTAAATAATGTACAAAAAATAACCCAAAAAACGTACTGTTTGATTAAGTGAAAAAATCAAGAAATAAATTTTTAAGCATAAATCAGTCTCAACAAACCTTCCTTGGTGTAAGCGCATAAATATAATCACCAGTGGCATCCAGCTCCAGATCTTGAAGTATTGGCTTACCATCACCGATTTCTAACGAGCGATATACAAAAGCAGAACTGCGATTCTCTATTACAGCCTAAAATATAAATTAAATTAGAACACACTATCGCCTCAAGAAATCCAATTTGCACTCAGTAATGGATTCATTATGCTAAGAGAATAGGCAGCATTAAATAATAAACAAACAACATAATCACGGAAACTTCTAAAAAGTTGTAAATACACTGCAATGCACTGATTGGCAAAATCAAATGGCACGAACTGCTAATACGTAGCTCATGATTCAAAAAGTTAGATGAGTAATCATGATATCATCCTGTCGTTGACCACTGTTAATAAAGCTTACTTTAAAAAGTCGTCCATCATGAGTTCCAATAAATGCAACAGTATATGCACGTGTTGTGTTCGTTGCAATAGAAGTGAATTGTGCATCATGTGTAATTAAAGCAGCAGTTCCCTCAATTGGAATTTCACCCCCAATATGACTATTCACATCCTTGCCACACAATACTTCTTGTCCCAAATATCTAGTTTTGATGCATCGATCTGTTGATTTGAACCAAGGTAAATTCTAGAAGTGAACAAAAAATCTACATTCATTAATTTAATCAGATAGAATACCACAGTAAGATATTATTTCGCTAGCTCGCAGTCTCAAGAAAAAAGTAAACGATTCCTGGATTAAAAAAAATCAAACTATTCACCTTATTAGTTTCACCTCTGAAACACAATTCAATATTACTCAAAAAAATTTTTTCAACCATTGCCATTGAATATGCACAAATAGCACTTTTTGATGAAGGTATCGTTTCCTCCAGACTAGATCCTTTTACAAACACCGCATATAGAACATCATCCTCAACACTGCAAAGGAAATAATAAGGAATATCCACTAAAATTTGCTGAAGCACGAAAAAAGATGAACCAAATTCAATATTTCTTTCATTCCTCTTATATTGAGAACAATATAAGTGTTATTTATTTCTAAACGTAATTGGAAAAACATAATTTTTAAAGCACCGAACCTTATACCCAAAGATAATGCCAGATCGTATCCCGGCTTTGATAAATATACATCTTGCACAAGATTGTAGAGTTCATTTCCATGTGCACATTCAAGTGGAACCTCTGTATAGCTCCAGAAATGAGCATCACTAGTACAGACTCTAACCATTTTGGAAATGTAGGGCCAGGATCCCTGTGTTGTATCTCCTTTCGGCTGTCGCGTTACGAAATAAGCAAATTTACCACTTTGGAATCCACCAACATATTCAATTCTGAAATATAATACACTAATCATAATATGTTAACTTGATAACAGCAGACACTGAAAGTAAGAAAGACTAACTTATATGGTCCTCGAAACTTCCGCTCCAACTTGATTTCTGTACCGGTACCGACTCCTTGCGCAGAAACATCAAAAAGACGGTTCTGATCAAGTGACAAGGATGCAACTGCCGGAACGTCATCACGAAATGGTCCGCCATTTTGCACAAAAGTTGAAGCAACATAAAGCACATCACCTAAAAAAATGTAATGGAAGAATTTACATTTTAAATGTATTTTTCTTCAAGCCTTGTTCAAAAGCAGTGTTTCAAAAAATTGTTATTATTTTATAGCTACTTCCAAAAGTATGCTGTGTTAAGAAAATATACGTATGACAAATTATCGAGATAATCACTTTGTATGTCATCTTGACTAGTGAAAGTTCCAATAAATATCACAGTTGATGAATTTTGATCATTCGCAACAACATGCTGCTGAGATTCTTTGATTACATCTTTTTGATCGATATTATATAAATTTCGCCATCGACACCGGCCCTATAATTTTTCAAAAGTACAGCATAAAATTTCATTAGGATGACGTGTGAAGGAAAAGAATTTTTTGATTAATAGCTTCAAAAAACTTTCAAACCTAATCAACGTCCCCAGTGGACTGACTAATTTTTTATTTTGATCATTACGTTGAACGGCAAAAATAGCAAAAGCAAAGCTACAACTGAAAAGAACTGAAAAATAGAAAACCTGGAAGAGGCTCGTACATTCGATTAATTTGGAACTTCTTTCGTAAACAGCCAAACCCTTTGTATAGGAATTTTCTGTCTTTCTGCGTATATTTGAAGATAAGCAAGAAGCTTTATCTAAAAATAGTATATTTACATACATACTATTCTCTATAATATATGTGAATCATCTCACTTTGTCGCGAATATACATTCAATATTCATTATATATACTTCAGATAAAGCTTTGCCGACTTTAATTTGCCTATTCATTAAACAAAAATTAGTGTCCGAGAACAATTTCTGCAATACTTTGATAATTCGCCACAAACTAGAAAGTCTTTGTTAGATGGATCAAACTTATTACAAGGTCCTATAGTGTTTCCATTATGGCAACAGCAGTCTATAGTCCAGTAACGATCCTAGCTATCTATACTTTATATAAAATAACAGATGGACGACTTTAAGAAAACAAGTGCTACTTATCAAACTTTACACCTTTCGTAAAATATGCATAACTGCATCGCTATTTTGTATATATATATAATTCTGTATCAACTATTTTTTTCGAAATTTCTTCTAAATCTAAACTAACAAATCATTTTCAAAATAGTAGTCAATAATGCTTCTTAACTGTCCGATCTACTTGTACTGTAAATTAAACACAAAAATATACTTGGACACTCAACAGAGTCTTCTTCCGGGCCGGTTGAAGTGTGTACTTTAACACTAAGATCTGGATGGTTTAAATCGTAGAGGTTGTTCACTCCACCGACATACAAACGACCTGTAGATGGGTCGATGACCTGAAAGTTTAGATGACAGTATGATTTTTAATCAAAAGAGTACTATTTTAGAAGATGGCTCACTAACGAGTTTTTTTGTTTTTAAGCACGACAATATTAGCTTGTTAGCCCATTCATCAAATCAATTTTTCGAAAATAGCTTCCTGTGCGGGAACTTTATTTAGATTGAAGAAGTAATTTATTTAGATTGAAAAATGAAATTGAACAAGTATTGGAAAATCTTGATATAATATGAGAAAATCTGTTACAGACAGACTTAATTCAAGCACGTAGATGACTAAAAACATCTGTAACTAGGTTAAATTTTATTCTGTAAATTATTCATGAATGGCACATTTCTGTTAACATTTAACAGAAATTATCTAATGGAAGAAGTTGCAAATTTTATGAAACAAGAATTTATTATATATTTCTCATTCTTCATTATAATATATATGTATATATTTATAATTAAATTAGTTCAATTTCTTCCTGTTTTCCAAACTACCACAACCTACATTATACCTATTAAGGTAACAAACAGTTTCTTATATCATTTACCAGAATAAACTGTCAATTTAATTTCAATAATTTTGTCCTTAATTGATGTAAAGAATTCTCAACAAATTTTACTGAAATCAGCTCACATGCTTTGAAGAATTTACAGCTAACATGACAAATATTGACAGATGGAATTACTTCTGTGAGGGCTCTCGAAAAGAGTATGAGAACAAACCATTTTTTCGAACGGAAGATTTTCGCTGTGGGCATTCGGACTGATGAACTCCGCGACAATGTCTTCCGAAGCTGGGCTGGCACTTACAAAAGCTATTCTGCTGATTAACAGTTGAAGAATCAACGGTATTGCAGGGAGCCGAATCAGCTTGCGGAAGATCAGTATCCGATGAGGAAGGTGCAAAATGTATTGCGGTAACTGATGGCGCATCACATCTATTGTCACACTTCATTTCATATCAAAATCAAAGCAACTAGACAAATAATTTCCGAGTATTGACGACTGTTTTAATGCCTCGCCCAAATTTCTTAGATTTTCGCTGAATACTAATTTCCTCCCTTTGCTAGATGCCTAAAAATAAACATAATAAAGAACACAAAAAAATAATATCATATACTAAATGCAAACGCCGTTAATAAGCTATGAACACAAAATCGCTGTCAACGTTTCAGCAATAAACTAGGAAACCTGTGAGATAACTCTACTTTTTCCTATTAAAAAATTGCAGACATTATCTGAGACCTAGAAGTTTTATGTTCTTTAATCGATGATTACCACTAGACTTCTCTGTTATGAAATCAAATCTCTATGGATTAATAAAACACATAAATTCTTAGTTCAAACACCAGTTTAACCGTCGATTATAATGCATAACGACACCACTCATTCAAAAGCATCATTACAGAACGAAATTTTTTGAAAGCGACATCAATGAATTTATTATGAAGGGAAACATATACCACGTAACTGCCATAGTGATGTCATTTTTCTACGACAGGAAGCATTGTACGGTGAATACGTTCTACCCCTTCTGATAATACTAACGTTAAAATTCTAGCAGATATTTTAGTTAAAATAAGTTCATATTTCACTGTTTTTTAGTAATCCATATTTCAAAATATGATTGTCACTGTCTATATAAACTTCTGAAATATTAATTTGAGCTTACTGAGTCACTTTGTAGCCTTAAAATTGATTTTAATTATGATATTAACAAAAGACATTTCTAATTAGAAACATAAAGATAACATTAAGCGTTCTTTTATGAAAATCAACCTACTTTGAATTCATGGGTTTTAGTCAACATTTCGAAACTGTAATTTTTCTCATGTACACACAACAAAGTACCTACCATTAAAGACAAGCTATCTGAACACAAGTCGATGAATGAGTTAAGCAAGTTACTGCCGTACGTTTATCGATTAAAAACAGATGATTTTAACCATTATTAGTGAACAAATTAGGAGAAATGGTTTAACATATAATAAGCGCAAAATACGGTCAAAGTATCTCTACTACGCTGAACAATTGAATAGTTCTAATAATTTTGAAAGGTATAAGGTATTTGCTCTTCTAAAAAAAACATATTAATATAATAGTATGATAACAGTTATAATTTTAATCTATTTTTAAGTATAATATATATTAAGTATAATATATAATATATATTTCATCCATATCCAGCCTTGAAAAAACTACATTTGTTTTTTTTTTTTTTGCCTTTGCCGCAACTAGTTTTCTACCTCTGAATATACTGAATCTAAAGCAATGAAGAGCTCTGTATTGATGAAAGAATAAATTTCTAGACATGTATATACCCAGTTAAGAAAAGAAATGTGGCTGGAAGTAATAATTACGGAAAGATGAAATGCTGCGAGGAGGAGGGAATACTGATAAACATGTTTTGTAGAGGAAGACTAGGGAAGAAACGACATCTGCTAACTAAATTTGAGCGACACTAGCGAGCTTTTACTAGCTTCCGATGTGAGTCTCGACTTAGTTATTCAATGAGCTACGATTAAGGAACACAAGAATTGTTAATGATATAAAAGAGCAAACTGAAGATGTGATACAGCTTGTTAAAGCAGATACATAACCAGCCACACATCCATAATGGAGATATAGCCTAATTTGCTCTATATTTTACTATGCTCCAGTTCAGATTTATTCATTGCTAAAACTTTTTTAGCAATGAATAAATTCAAGCTGGAAGCACTTTATGGAATTGCTAACAATTTCAAAACATTTTCATTTTCATCCTTTTTTGCAATACTGAATTTATGTACAATAAAGGAAATGTTCTCATCTATGTTGCATGCGCACGCTAACTGCGTTGTCACATTGCAGCACATAGAAGTTTGAAAACATTTTTAGCTAAAAAAGCAATTAGTACATGGAAGGGGAACTATGTCAATGTTGGTTACACACACAAAGGAAAATAAATAGATGGGAAACCTGTTATCGAATTGAGTTATGAAAGAATCCAAACGGATATAATAAATAAGTAGGATGATCGTATTTTAGTTAATATAATTTACCAATCAGCATCTCATTAAAATTTCAAAAAGAAAAATCTCATGAGAATGTGCCGTTGAAACTGAAATACCATCTAAATACCGGTCATTACGACTGCGTACATTATGACCACCATAAAACCTAGTGTTGAAGCAAAAAAAAGAGGAAATCTCGAAATGAACTTTTCAAAGTCAAATTAAATCGTTCCTTCAACTACTATTCAAAAAATTTTTTGAAAGAAACGAGTGTATTTTACTACCAAATTATAAAATATCATAAAGCATAGCAGCAGTGAACACAAAGTTAGGGATCTACCAAAGTTACAAAATCCAGAAAGTTGTAAACCCGTATGATCTCTCAATTCTTCACCGAAAAATTCCCAGCTGGAAATTGAACAGTATTTTATTTCTTGACGCAAGAATAACTGTTAGCTTTAATGACATCTAAATCATAACAAAAAAAAAGAGCAGGAGTTAAATGACAATTCTATCCAAATTATCAAGTTTGTTAAGCTGAGATTTTCATTTATTTTGAAAGTTGCTTTCCTAAACACAATGAAACAGTACTCGCACATACAATACTGCAGTTCCATGACTATTGATTGTGAAGGAATACTTTCAAAAAAGACTCTATTAAAACCTAAAAAAAAACAAAAATTATTTAAATTTAAATCACGAGAAAATTTTGGAACAAATTTCTGAAAAATCTATTCAACGAAACAAAGCTGCAAAGAACATAAATGATAGAACTGTATGAGAAGAGAAAACAGATGAGTAAATGGATTCAGGGAGAGCACATACAAGTAGGACTTGCTCAACTTCTGACCAAAACGATGATAATGGGACCAACTGAAAACATTAATAACAACCAATACGCTTTCGTTTTTCCTACAAGACTATGCAACAGCATAAGCACATGTGTATAACAAATCACCCTCGATTACACTCATTATGAGTCTTAAAGAAATAACCAGAACATGTGAGACCGCAAGATCTCTTTTGAAATTTTCAAACACCAACAGGAATATATTTCTCTACAGTGACCACACTCTATTACTTGATGCTCCTCAAATCCTTTTGGGAACGCTGTGAACCTATTCTCCGCAAGAAGGTGGCTTGTGCAAAACAAGTCTTGCCTTAATACTCAGGAAATGATTTTCGGTTTTAGTCCCAGATGATGACTTTCACAACCACAATTATCAAAGCATCAATATCCAACTCAATAAAAACATTTAATAAATCGTGGCATTTTCTTCAATTGTGCTTCCGAATAGTGGAGCAACATTGAATCTACATACTAGATTAATAGCAATCTCATACATGCCAATTTTATGAGCCAAAATCCATTCCCTATAGCAAACTTCCTCTCGTTGGTTGGAACGATCCGGAAATAGTGAAATTTAAGTCATTAAAGAAAGAAATTCAATGTGAAAAAGTAAGATCTTTGGTTGCTGATTAATTCACGCAGAGAACGAATTATGCCAGCGAAAATTTCGTCTCTAATGATAAGCGAAAAGTGAGCTACAATATCTGTGACTTCCGAGAACAGTATATATATATATATACGTACATATACACACAATATTAAAAGCAAGGATAAGTAATTGCTATATCATATCATACACTGTTATTCTAGTTATCAGTATCCTCCACATCAGTGAATTTTATTTTGCCGGAAAACGAAGGCACTTTTCCATCCTCCATCTTAGGTTCATTTCACAATGATAACTTATAGTTATAGAAATTCATCCTCTCAATGTTATCTCACTGCTTTGTTCAAATATGCATGGTTCAGGCCACAAGAAACGATCAAAGACAAGCAGAGGCGATTGAAACAAAGTCGAAATGCAGTCGCTGACGTGCATTCAACGAAGAACTTGCCAGAAAATTTTATATTCACATTTTTAGTTCAGGTAAGCCCTATTGATTTGTCTTGCATGTGTCACAGTACGACAACTGCCAATGACTGTCATAATCGTGCATAGGTTTATCCAGGCAAAAGCATACAGCCGTAGTTTGCAACAAGAGTAACAAAGAAAGGACATTATCCATCGGTTGAATGATTTTTTAGAAATTACGAATGAAATAGAGAAAGAGAAATTAGTAATAATAAAATGAAGCAGGCGAAACAAGCGATAAAGTTTGGTGAAGCTGAAGAGAAATCGTCCAGACAATTCAGCTCCATTCAACATGCAGCCAAACACTTCAATTATTATAAATTTAATGATGCTAACCGCAGATAATTTGATAACAGAAATTTTCATAATTATCATGACATGTTCTTTATGTTATGAAGTTCAAGCAATTGGTTGGGCAGTCTGAGAAAATTTCAGCGAAATGCCTGTATGTCAGAGAACGCAAGTTTTTATTTTTGATAAAAATCAAAATCAAATTTCATCGCTTAATGAAGTAAGAAAAACCTGCATAAAAGTAAGCGATTTCGCTGAAACGGAGAGGAAACTATGAAATAAAGTGGAAATATTATTTGTCATTCAGGCCTTGTTCACTATTTTAGTATCGAAATTTAAATTAGGAAGAAAATTCATACCGTGATTTCCGTGAAGCTTGCAAGCCTACATTTACTCTTCACTTTCTACATGGTAACACTAGATTAGTGATTATGTCACAATTCTTTCACTTGTTTAGTATTAGCAGTATATCATCGAGACGAGTGAAACAAAAGCTATCAAAATGGACATTGAAAGAGTGCCTTCCGTTCGGATGAAAGTTTAAGCAAAAACACGTGCGAATGAAAAGAGGACAAGACGAGAATTGATACATTTAGGGAAAACTGCAATCGGATGAGGAATCAGTTCAAGGATGGTTCGATCGATGATGTCCTTGCGTGATACAACGCTACTACGATTACCCCACACTCTACCGGCCAATGAACGGCCAGACAGCCAGCCTTCATTGCTAAACGGACAACAGTCACAGTGGTACGATATTCGTGCAATGCAACCTATGCATACACACAGACAGACACACACAGACCTACTAATGAATCAATAATAGTGGCTACACACAGACAGTGAGTGAGTCAGTTAGTTGGTGAGTGGACAGACGGGAGTGATCAGTGGGTAACATCGGGGTGGGTGGCTTCGATCGGTTCGGAGGCCACTCATTATACTGAGATTTATTTATAACGACGTTCGGGAAGTAAGCGTTGAAAGAGGGGAGTGAATAGCTATTTCATCACCTCCACCTTTATGTGCAAATGAAAAAAACTAACTGTGGCTCAACTTGCGTAATTCACGTGAAAGAGGAATGCGTTAATAGTGGCAATACAGAAAACTTCACTCAACCGTTTTATATATTCTATTACAGAAACGGTTCAGAGAGTCAAATGATTCTTGTTTTTCTTGAAAGATACTGAGATCATCAGCGTATTATGTTCAAGATAGCGAGTGATCGGGACAGTGTTGTTGCTGTTGTTGTGTTGTATAATGATATTAGAAGAAAATTAGCATTGATCAAATACCGACAAGGAGTGGGAGTGCTTGAATTAGGTTGCTTTTATGGCCGATGTTGTTTGCATCTGATAAGAGACATCAATAATATTGCAAGCAATAGACCCACACAAATCGCTAAGAAGCCTAGGATTTATAAAAGTGCATGAATGAAATGATTCATATTGATGACATAGGAATAGGATTGATAATTGATGGGAAGCAATTGGTCCATGTGCTTTTGCACTCATTAAAAGCCTACTCCCACAGTCTGACTTCAATCGTAAATAAAGGGAATGGAATGAATTAAATGAATACGCCTGGGTTCATTAAATTCATTCTCTCTATTTCCTGATTAATGGCTAAAGTTAGAGAGAGTAAGAATAGATTTTCCTTCTCACGTTAGAATTTAATCGGAAATTTTTCATCAAAGACAGCCTGTTGTTATATTGCATTGTTAAAAATCCTGACATTCAGACAACTCATTGTTGCGGAAGACAAATAAAAATCCGGTTGTGAAGCTTCCTGTTTTTGTTGTTGCCACAGGAATAAAGTTCTAAAACGGAATGTGTTACAAAATTTTGCTCAGGTTCGGAAAGCAACAAATTCATTGTCTGGAGATATCATTTTCCTCTTGGAATCTTTATTTCATATTTCTAGAAGTGACTTTTCTTTTGGGATGCCATCCCTTTCCGCAATGATTTGGTGGAAGTCGAAGGAAAATTGCAAACAGCGCTTACTATTAGAAAATATATCACAATAAAAGTATGCAAATAATAAGCCAATATAAACCTAGATCGATTTGATTCACAAATTTCTTCAAGCAACTCATGCTGATTTTTCTCGTTTTAAGAAGCGATCCATTCTCTTAGCCATGGAAAGCAAACGTGATTATACGTGTCGGGAAATAGAAATTATCGTTTAAGTATGTGTTATAGGCTTCTTCTTTGCCATATTATAATCTATGAAATTCTCTAGGGATAATCTGTAAATTTTGTGTAGTAATTATTAATTCCATATTGACACAACTGACAGCAACAATTTATTAGCGTTATATTGACAAAGCTGACAGCGACAATTTATTTTTTAAATTTCATGTTGAATCTGGGCTCAGAAAGAAACATAATGAAACTCTTTCGGGCTGATAATATGCATCATACGAATAAAAAAGTGTCCGTTAAGTTAGAAATGAATTCATTGTGTTAGATTTTGGTTATCTCATCAACCGAAAAAGTATTTCAAATCATTAATAACAAGAGATAAAAACTTTTTTTTGAGGAGCTTGAAAAGTCGAGGAAGGCTGAAATGTAATTGGTTATTTCATTGTAATTTCTTTCTTTCACTATTGCTCGCTAACCTTTATGTATATTTCTAGTATGAAATTATTTATATTATGAAAATCCTAATTGATCAAAAAAACTTTTGAGAATGGAATGTTTTGTTTGTGCTACCAATCCGTAATGAATATCGGCATATTTCACATTTTTGTAAACTAACAAATTAACAAACATAGTAATGTCAATCGCAACAATTTTCATGCCACAATTTAGAAGGTATACCAATTTGATTCATTAATAGTAATTGAACGAAATTACGCAATTATTTCATTAGTTAGGAGCAAAAGTGAAAGAAAGTAAATATATGCTCGCTGATAAAGCAAATATCTCTCTGCTTGTTTGCTATATGACTTCTTTTATTGGAGTATACAATCATCGCCAAGTGTAGGTCGAAGTTTCAATTGCTTCTTTCAGAAGTTACCATCTATTGTAATTTTTTTTCTCAACTTACGCGAAGCTAACAATCACCAATTTTGTGTAAACCAAAAATAAAACTCAACAGTATCCAAACATTCTTGATTAAAAATCAATGCATCAAATGCAAACTTCAATTATTACTTTGCAACACATAACTTTGCTCATATAAATGTTAAGCGGATTTAAATTAATCTTTATATGTTCCAAAAAAAAGAAACTGATGTATAAAAAGGCATGTCGTTGATATCACATATTTGGTATCTGCAGGTAATGAATTATAAATTTAAACATTGAACTAATGAATATAATTTATAAATATCAAAAAGTGCTAACTCATCAAAAGTAAATATGAAAGAGTCTATTATTAAATATTCACGAGACAGCAATCCGTCATCTATTCATCACCTTCCGATAAGCTGCTGCTATCACTGATAATACAATTGAATCAGTTGAAACATTAACTCAGTGACATTGACGCCTGAAGCGGAATTCCTATTATTATATATGATAAATTTTTTCACTGCCTATTAAATATGAAGAAAACAAAAGTGTTAAATAATGTTCATATTGGATGTTTTGTAAAAGTTATCGTAGAGCTGAAATTAAAACAGTTAAATAGGGACTGTGAATATAACTGTTATCAATACTTTGTGGTAAACAGTATAGCGCCCAAATCGCAAAATATTCCAACCTGAGATTTTATTATTCATCATCATCATCATAACTGCTACTATTACCACTAAAATAAGATTCCTCAAACTTTTCAAATATCAATCCAATAGATTAACTAGAAAAATCACGTTTTTACCGCATTACATAATACTTTTAAACATACTTATTACGCATGTTTAGCTAAATTAACTGTTTTGTTTACAATTGCCACTAGAATTGCAAACGTGTTCATGGGAATATTTTCTCCCATCCATAAAGTAATGATGTCTCGATAATTCAAGAGATCCATCACTTTTTAAGGCTTGCTTTTAAGATTTGTCTTTTTATGTTGTTCAAGTAAAAGAAAATGCGATGAACAGAGTAACGAAGGGTTACGAAGACATTCTCCATTTTGAAACATTTGCATAGATTTGAAACATTTCCATGAAACATGCATGAATCATTTGAAACATTTGCTCTTCAAAACTCGAGAATTGATACAGTCAGAAAGTTTGTGAAAACTCAAGCATAGGACGATAACCTTCGAAAATCGTGAACTTTTCAGTTAAAAAGGAAGAAAAACTAAAATTCTTGACTTTTCTATTTCTATAGCATAAAATTTTCGCACAATTCTTGTATTCAGTAATTAAATATTCATTTGCTAAATCGAAGTAATCTTAATAATAAACCAAATTTCTACCTTCTTATAGATTCAGAACAACCTTCTTGATATAGGTTATAATGATTTCATTGGAGAAAAAAGACGATATCCTGACTTATTTTTAAAAAAAAAGCGCTTAATTTATTTGAAGTATTTCCACTGATTTTACTTTTAACCATTTTCAAAAAAAAAAAACGCTCGAAGCGCTAATGTTAAAGAACTCGGAAATGGAAAATGAAATTAAAGAATATATGGTCGTCGATAAACAGTAAAAGTTATAGAAGGAGGCAAGAAGTGATATAAACATGGATTGGATGAAGAATTGATAGCGGTCAGCTTGAAAGATAAAGAGATGAGGGGTATCTAATAATGTGAGTGAGATAGGAGGAAGTGGTGGTGAAGATAGATTGATGTGAGGAGATACGCGATAAGAAATGAGAAGATATAATATTTGAAAGATCCATTGAACTGTCTCATCCGCTTCCTATTTTAATGGATTTCGTAGTGAGTAATACTATTGAGGATGAGAGATTGGACGAGGGATAGACGGTTACAGAATAGTTCTTTAACTGAAGATCAGTTTGTTGAGATCATCACAACACTTTTTAAAAGCCAAAGAACTGATATATTTGCAGAATTAGGACTGTACTTATAGTTGTTTGATTAATATTCCCTCAATGGCTGCTGATTAATATTTGACGAAATTGTAGAAGCTCTTTTACTTGCTTTATCTTCTGTTTCCGTTCTATTAACTCATGTTTTGTCAATTCCTCTTGTTTTTCTTCTCTTGCCACCAATACCGGACCAAGTATGGCAATGGTATTGTTCAATTATGTTTCGATGGCAATACTATAACAATTTATGAAATATAATCATTTTTGAAATTTAAACTATAGAAAATTAGGCTCAAAAACTGAGTTAATAACAACCGACATTATTAAGTTGTGGAGCATTTCTGTTGTATTTCAATTTGTTGAAGTAATGAAGCAACGAAAAATGAAATAATGATGAACAAAAATAAGTACGTGAGGATGATGAATATCAAATTGTTTATGGTGATACTTGCAATGTGGACGAGAATGGCAATTATAATTAAATAAAATGAAATAGGAAAAGGGTTGTCGAATAGATACAAATTACTGTTAGGTGATGTGACTTGTGACAGAAATAGTTGAGCCGAAGAATAATTGGTGGAGGTGAAACAGTGCCGACAACAACAGCGTCATTCACATACTAAATGCACAAATTAAGGACTGATTTGCACTAATATGGGCAGCTATGCGTATATGCTAATCAATTTCTGGACCGTGGGAGAAAATATATCATCATCGTGAAGGTCAGAGTGTAATAAACTTGTACAATAAGTTTTGATGATGTGGTGCTTATTCTTTCGTGTAATTTATCCCTTTGTTAACTTTTTCAAATTTCTGGAAAAAAAACTTTGAAATTGATTTACATCTGAAGTATATGGCTATTTGAATAGCAAATGATTGCAGAAAATTCGAATTAAAGTAGAAAAAAAGACTGCTTTAAATGATCGAGCAAATATAAATGGTTTTGAATTATCCCTACTCGTTAAAAAAAGTCAACAAACCAGCTATTGACAATATAAGAATGAAGGAAAAATTTAAAACAAAAGATAACATAATGATCGTTATTTGAGATCTTCGAAGATGATAAAATGCAATCAGAAGAAGAAAATGAAGCTATTAAAATGTATCTCTCTGACGGTATCATAGTGAATGACGAAGCACACTCAGATTCGCTCACTGTTCACAGTTCAGTGGTTGGACAGAAATTAATAATGAAATAGGTCATAGTGTCACTTTTATAACGCATTATAGAGAACTCACATTGATGTCACTATTTAGAAGCGATTCACACTGAAAATTCGAATTGAAATAAAGTTGGTTTGCGAAAAGAAAAGGCTGAACTCTTTAATTTTGATTGTTGACGCATTAAATAATTGAGCAAATCTGACTGGTTTTGAATTATCCCTACTCATTGAAAGAAGTTAACAAGCCAACGGGATATGTGTAATGTGTCGTCTCAACAGTTTCCTAATTCAGAATGACATGGACGATAAGTATCACAGGAGATGATTAAATAATTACGGTTATCTGGATTGATGAATTTCAAGATGGAAAGGATTTGAACTAAGAAATCTCATGAGATTTCCTTATGTCTACCTTTCTTGAACTTTATCACTCGTATATTATAATAAAGTGGTTGGGTTGAATCAGCGATTGAATATGAGAATTCAGGTAATAACCTTTGATAAGATAAACTTTATATTCAAATCTGTTCACTGCGTGGGAAAAAATCGTAATGTGATATGAATATAATATTTTTATCCAGAATGAGAAGATCTGAGAGCAAATTTCGTAACAGATGAGATTGTTATTTAAAATGTTAATATGATCATTCGGATTTTCTTCGCGATGTTATTAATGGTATTGAAATGTCACTTTCATTAGATGTCTATACCAAACTTGTCTATTCTAAGCTATTTGCTTACACTTTTAATCTTTAACAATATATAAATATATAAATGATCACTATCGATAGTAATATCTTTTTATGATATAGTTCCTGACTCCATTCAACAGCATGATATGATCAAGTGTTTGTTCATTTCTTCAATCTTGACAAGTTCGTCTTCACGCTGCTATCATCAATCCAGTACAGAAGATGCAGACCAAAAATCTGAACATCAATTTCTGTTAACACAGTTAAAATATTCCGATGACATTAAGCCTATCCTCCTAAATTAGCATCGATTTCCCCCAACGTTTCTTACACCTCTGTTCTCTTGAATCGCTCTAAAACTTTTTCTCAAATATTCAACCTTCGTCCTACTATCCCTTTCACCGTCCACTTTCTTTTCTGCTACCTTAGAGGATCTGAAATCCAATTTTTCTGGTTCTGGTATTTGCTAAGCAATGAGCAAGAAGTTCCTTAGTGAGGAATTCGCATTTATCGTTACCAAATACAATCCAGTCGGTATGCTTAACCTGATGTTGCATATTCATTTTGTCAGTCTGAACCTTCTACACTGATTTACCAGCTGTATTCCTTTTTGAACAAAAGGAAATATAGAATTCTTACCTGCGATATGCGATAATCGTTTTCACCATTAAAAACAAAGACTTCATGATGTCATTCAAAAAACACCACCCACCGAAAACGATGGACCATAATCTTAATTTTTTCCCTTAGTTTGCACCTCCTTATGATCTTCTTGAACCAAAAGTTATTAACATTCAGTTTACTGATCTTTATCATCGATATCTGTTATTTCGATCGTCTTGCTATGAATATCTTTCGCGACTTTTTTCCTTTGTTTTAAAATCCTCCCATTCAACTATTTTGTAGCTGCTCTGGACATTTTAATTTTCGCATCAAAATGGGATGCACCGGTAAGTTTTATAAAACGTAACTTGAAGAAGTTCGTTAAGAATGACAAAGGCATGTTGTAGAAGTTTCAAGCAAGTTAAAGACCGTTAATATATATTAACAGATAATTGACATTGCTGATATTATCTGCGTACTGAAAAGACTTAATTCAAGCATACCATGGTCATCTGATTGATTGAATTGTGGTATGATCCAAATCAAGCAGGGTTAACCACACATATTAGTCATTCTAATTAAATTGAAATTTTCATAAATGCTTAAAATATCTGTGAGATAATGAGGCTCATAATCAAATTTCAGCGGTGCTCGTCACATGATCTTAGATATTACTTCATTGTAAGTCAAAAAATTATTACGAGGATTGAACAATTTGCTTTACAGAAGCATATTTCCTATAATTATACTAAGCAGTTAAGATTACATTGCCGAAAATCAGCATATTAGCACATACGTGTTCTCATGTTTCATCAATCTTTCTGTAACTTGTAATGTAACCGATATTTTTAATGTTTGAACAAAAAAAATGAAATTTAAATGATTCTAATTGCAGTGAAGCGTTCAGAAAATCACTTTCGATGTCACTATTTAACGGTATATAATTCATTTTTGCGACAAATGTCAGATCCAATATCAAATGATTATGTCAATATCATTGGAGCGTAAATAAGACTCTGTATTTAACAGTTCGGAACAAAATTACATTCATAAATGTAAGCAATCGTTCTGACAAGAATGGTTTATCGCTACAATGCACGAATGTTTCGTCCATCTTTTAAAATATCTTTTATGATTCCTTTACTGCCACTAAACACTGTTTCAGTTATTTACATTCTTGTTTTTCAAATTGTTCATTCTGCAGTTTCTCAATATCTAACGCCTCTAAGAAATCTTACTTTTTCTAGGCTGCAAAATGTGATTCATTGAAATCAATTTGTTGATAAATTGCTTCGGAGGGCTTCGGCAAGAACTCCTTATGGCATATAATATTTAAGTTTAGTGAATGACATAGAATATTTAAGTTTTTTATAAACGTAGCTTGAAAGTTCCAAGAGCTTATCATAGGATCAGTGCACTATGCAATTTACACTGTTTACTAGTAACATTGAAATTTTGACTTGTATCAATTAATTAAATTTTAATTTAGCCTTCCGAAATGTTATGCCTATACTTTACTTTGAAATTTCTACTCAGTATTTTCTTAGAAGTGTGTAAATCTGTCGACGAATAGCAATAATATGAAAGACAGTGCCAGTAACCGATGAGTAATTTCAATGCAATTCTGTTCACATTACTGAACACTAGGATTTCTGTCACAGAAATGTTATCTAATTTGCTAACTTAAATTAGAAAAGGTCTAACCCAAAACAATGGTCTTTAAATTCCCTTGAGACATGTTCAGTGTATCAAAAATTTAGTAACAATAAGTAGAAGTTAGTTTAATCAAATAACACGAGACGTGAAAATTGGAAAATTATAAACTTCAGTTGGAAATTGAAATTGAACTCCAGCCTTGAGTTAGATCAAAAATAAAATCTTTCTAAATCCAATTTTATTCTACAATAAATTAGTTGATTAATTGATTATTTGACTTATATTTAATGAGTGCGTTTAAACTAACCTGTCCATGAGCTTTATTACTATTGATGTTACCACATGATTTACCAACACTTGTGATTTCAAAGAAAAATTAGCGAACACGTCCACCTGTAATATTTGCTTCATTTTTTTCCTTTTTTGACTTCAATTTCTGACCTAACTTTTATCTGAATTTTTCATTTGTAGGATATGCTCTTCGATAATACCGATTTATTATGTGGGAACATCTTACATTTCGAAATGAAGCAGCCCTAAGTAATAGTACTTCTATATTATTGTTTCAACCTTAAAAGCTTATTTTCAGATTTCTAATTCCTTTACTATCGGATGATAATTAAGCTGTTGAAGTTGAAATTTAAACTGTAACATAATTATCAGAATGGTTTCTCATTGGCATTTATAAACAAGCCGACTAACATTTCTTCCATTTGGTTTGACTAAATTGAATGATTGAAAGACCGTATTCCTAATGAATAATACGTTTATATTCACCTTGGTTGTGCTACACATCACTATAACCAAAGATTCAGGCTGATACATGCATCGAACAATTTTCATTTGCTAATATGTTATATGACTGCTATATTCTTGTTTATTTTTGATCCATTCTGCTTAAATTGAAAAAAACGATAAAAATAATAACGAAAAAAAAATTCCATTTTTATATTCATCTTCTAAAAACAAATATCCATCAGTATATTTATATCTAATCAATATTAATTTAATGTCTAGCACATATTAAATTAAGATTCCTTCCAAAAGCTGTCACTTATCTCATTAATTGAGTCATAACAGTGACTTTTTGCGGAGTGAGGGTTCCGTTGTATGAAAAAAACAGTGATTTCTATGATTTTTCCGGATTAATAAACATTATATTTGTCTCGTTAGCTTACAAATTATCGTTGATGATCATTCTATGTTATTACCATCCCAAAAGAGCAAGCTATTATTAGACAAGATTCGGCAAGCTACCACTTAAATCTCACGATATCTGTTTCATTACGTCTCGATTGAGAGGTAGTGAAAGTTCTCGTCATAGTTGCACAGGATAAGTGATAATGATTTTTGAAGGTTTACGTTTGTGTAGGCTTTTCAGGGCGATGACGGGAGTGTTAATGGGATGATGGTGATAATGGTGTGGTAGTATGGTGATGGTAGTGATAGGAAAAGCTTTTGAACTTTAGTAGGCTGAACAACTTGGTTGGACCTACTTCCATTTTAATATACTTTCTTTGCCTCTTCATTTTTTAGGCTGGATGAGGGTTGCATATGTCTTTTCCTGGTGAGATTTTTGCTTAAAAGTAAGCTAAGAAAGAGGAGTAAACAAGAGGAGGAAGAAAAGAACAGCTGTTCAAGATTGTATAACAGGCCTGGAGTTCTTTCTCGGTGTCATCGGTGGGTAACTATCACCCAGCGAGACTGATATTCTATCGATCTTCTATCTCATCTATACCGCTACCCACATCTCATGCTTTTTTAAAAAATTTTCGTGCACCTATACTTCAGTTGATGCTATTCAATGCTTTTCATAGTGAGGGTGATGTCATAGCCCGTTTGACATAAGCATTGTTTGTGTTCATTCATATAAGATACTTCATTCTCGTTAAACTTTTTTTTAGAATTCGCCAATCTCCTTCATACTCTAGAAATGACGACTTGTTTTGCTTAACGTATTGCTAAAACACATCAAGCCCTAATCATTCCCTTTTTCTGCCGTTCCTACCTCTTTAAACGATAGATTCCGATTTATGATTTTTCACTATTAATAAAATTTTGTTTTAATAGATAAGTGACAAGTCATATGTGAAGTATGTAGTATAAGGTGGTATCTTCGAGAATGTGATGCTTATGTTATACCACGTGCTATACACTATCGTTGTATCAGCTAGCCCTTCAACCCAGAAGGTCGGCTCATCTCCAATAGTTGCAGGATCTTCTGCTATGTATAGATATCCTGATATCAGTAGTCAAATAATCCGTCTGATTCACTATGGTGTTCATTGTCGCTGATCCAAACACCCCTGCAGAAATATGTTTTAGCGTGCTTTGTCTTCCAGGTACTGTTGTGTTTTTAGGATGAGACTTCGAATCGGATTTTGTAATTGGAGATTTATCAGTATACAGTCATCTTTGCAAATTTGTTTGTGAGTGAATCAGTTTAGTAGCAAAATGGAAAGAGGCGGATTTGGGATGTTAAAGTTTTTGTGATGCTTTAAGTTATTTCCTAACACTATTCTTGTTAAAGAAAGCACTGATTGCGATCAATCATTGGAATTCTGGAACAAAAAATGAGTGAAGGACTGCTTTTTACTTTCTGGCAAAATCCCTCGAATATTTTTCTCATTACTTAGTTTAAAAAAAAACAAATTTCATTCATGTTATTTATATTGTTATGCGTTGTTGACATTTAGATGAAGTTTTATTATCTTGCTTCAATCTCGAATTATTTTAATAAAGGGATTTTTTTACATTTCGAGTCGAATTACCATTTTGCAATTATTAGTAATTATTTAGTAAAATCAAGTAAAATTGTGTTAACAGGTTTGGCGGAAGAGTTTATGTAGGTTATATTTTCTGCAAACATTTCAACTCTCATTTTGAAAAAGAAATTGTGACATATCTGGATAGTTTGTTTTCGCACATTTTTTTTATACGATGTTGAATGTAGTTTTGATAAGCCTACATGCGCTGCCTATAGTCCTGAATCCTAAAGTATATTAGATGGTAAAATACCGAAAATTATGTTTGTTATTTAGCTTCCGGAATGCTTTTCTAATATCAGTGTATTATATAAAATCCCAATGTTGTTGGGATTTTGTAGCAAGCAAAAGGAATTGGGAAGATTCGTACAGTTCAAGTAAGGTGATTATGGAAGAGTTCGAATGGCCACCTAGTACAAGCACTCTCCAAGCAGCTAATTTCTCTTCTGATGATATGAGCAAATTCTGCACGAATTGGATGAAAACAATTAAATCGGCAGTAGTGGTACCGGATCCGCCGCGTCACATTCGTCCTTCTAATTTTATTAGTAAGTTATCTTCACCACAATTAGTCTTTTGTGGCAGTTCAAATTTCATTCTCAATGTTGAAAAGCAAAGCTATGACAGTGCATGCCTTATAAGCAGTAATCAGCAGAACAACCTCGTCGAAGATCAGTGAAACTTTCTTTTTTAGTATGGACTGTTGGTTTGACTTGCGTTACAGTAATTAGCTTATGTGCTGCTGTTGGAATTCTATTCGTCAAGAAACTTAGCAAACAAACATACAACCACTTTATCACGATTCTTGTAGCTGTCGGAGTTGGTTCACTTATAACTTCATCTACTTTGCATTTGCTACCGCAGGTGAAACTTTCCCCATCACAGTTTTGATTTTCACAATGTTAAATAGTAATATTTGTGTTCTTTTTTTTTCAAGCAAAAAGGTATTTGCAAACAACGATGAAGTTTTTAAATAATTTTGTCCTTATAATAGTCCTTATGATAATAACTTCAACCAAATAGGAAGTAGTGGACATTGATGATGCAAAACAGTTGTAAATTCAGATGTGAATTAAAGGAAAATACACTTTCCAAATAAATGAAATGTGGCTTTTCAATCTCTTGTTAGATTAGTAATATCATAAATGACAGAATTCAGACATAACGATTAATTTCAATTATAATAAACTTAGTTTTACAAACAAGTAAAAATGTTGTTAGATAAAGATCCGCAGTCCACAGTAAATCTTAAATATTGTTTAGAAGATTTATTCTATAGATTCAAGTATAAAATTGAGAAAATAATAAAATCCAAGTTTCAAGATATAAGTACAATATTAAACATTCAAAAAACCACAATAAAAAATCTCTATTTATTAAGCTGAAATATCAGTATATGAAGCAGGTAACAGCCGTGTTTTCGGTTTTAGGTAGCATTACCTGTTTTTTATCAGTAACATTATATTAAAACTTTATGTTTTAAGTGATCCTAACCATATATAGTTTAGATTTTTACGGCTATTATTCGTACACTAATTTGACACCGAGCAACTGGTGGATGACATACTATTTTTATTATATTATGCAATTGCTAAGTTAAATCAAAAGCCAGCTGAATTTGAATTTACTGAAAGTATAGAGCATTTGATTGTGAAATCCGTGGCCGAAATTTTATATTCTCTAGGATTTGATTATCACACTGCTATTAAATTTTTTGACGGATGTAGTAGGCACAACTTTTTTACATCGAATTTAACTTTAGGTATGGCTTTCCACAAATACAGTATTACTTAATCCACTGATTTTCCTGCAAATAAAAATTTTTTATTTGGTGGAAGGTACAAGCGCTAGATTTTTTAGTGCATTTGCAAATCTTTTTTTTTTACAATAATGAGATCTATTTTTTTTACAGACCTATATCTTACTAAAATTTTGTTAAAACACATGAGTATATGTGTATAAACTGATTTCTGATGCTATGAGATGCATATACGATCTAGTGATCTTACTGTTGCAATGGATTAGAATAGTCTTTTTTTATATATTACGGTGCTTTTTCAAATATTTCCATTGCCCTTACTCTCATTCCAGGGCTTAGGAGTCGTTGATGGCGAAAATTATGATTTTATCATGGTTATGATGTTTTGTATATTTGGTATATACATCTTTTTCTTCTGTGATAAATTCATCAAAATCACTCTTGAGTCAAAAAAGGTCTTTTCATTATTTTCTTTGTTGCTCAGGGTATGTTAAATTTTGTATGAATGAGATGTAGATACGTTCACTTGCATACCTATGAAACAGTTTTTTAAATAACCATCTCTCTTTACACAGCTCTTTTTGTTCTTTGTACCATATTTTACGATTCCTCTTATGTTATTTAGATGAATGAAATTGAAATGTTGAACAGTGCTGGAAATCATATACACACGGAAGCTGGAGTTGTTTCGATCCATTCAACAGATGCTTTAATCACTGAAAACGGTATATGCTTTCGTTGTTTTGTTGTGGTTATTGATCAGCTTCGTCTTCGTAGTGAAACTGGGTGTGAAGTTTTGACGTAAGATGAGTATTTTCAAGAATTTCTGTAAGAAATGTGAAATATGGAGTAGAAATTATCAAAAGAATTTGAGTTATTAGTAAGTCATTACGACATCTTAAATGAGATTACCTGTAAATAATGAGATTACCTGTAAATAATAGAGTGCTATTATGTACAGGTAATCTCAAACCCGATGCCTTTTCAACATTGGAAAAAATAAGAAAATACAAAAAAAGAACATCATTGCGGAAACAAAGAGGCGAGATTGACGGCACGATCCGTCCTAGTCTCGATATGTCAAGACAGGTATTAAAAATTTCTTTTTTATTAATTTTAGTTACATTGACTTTTTCTAACCAAGACTTTCAGAAATGATTGGCTTTTAATTGCTGATAATGAAATGATAATTTTTGCAAAATGTCAGTAGCAAAAAGATTAATGTACTTCAGAGGAATGGTGTAATCGAGTGTTTTTACAATCTTATATTAACAGTAACTGAGATTGATCTTTCAGGCTCATGGTATCTGTGTTCATGACCATAAAATAACGTTTAATCAAATGAAAGATTCAGCAATAAAAACGGTCGCATGGATGATTGTGTTTGGAGATGGCTTGCATAATTTTATCGATGGAGTCAGTATTGGTGCTGCTTTTAGTGAATCACTATTAAGTGGTTTGAGCGTTAGTATGTCAGTATTTGCCGAAGAGTTCCCACATGAATTAGGTTATTTTATTTAACAATAAAGAAGAAAATTTAAAAAAAAAAGAAAATTAGTACAAATGATTGAAGCACTATTGTTTCAGTTTATTTACTTATAGTGATTTTTTTAGCGCAATTTATTTTATTGAAATATAATTGCACCCATTATTAGCTGCCTTTTAGGCTCATTCCCTATTTCACAGACTCAAAAAAGCGGTCACTATTACTTGTATTTAAGAAAACTACAGACATTTGTGGCATAGATGACAGAACTGTTTCAGATTCGTTCCTGGATTACCTCTAAAAACGCACTACATTTGCCACAAATATATGCTGATTTCTCAAAGACAAGCATTAGTGTCTGTTCATGTGGTAGCGGTAGGTAGTACTCAACATCCTCAAGTTGTTGGCTAAACAGCTTTGTTTGAAATTGACAAATATTATCACAATTTTGAAATGCTTTGCCTCAAGGAATGAGTTATAAACGTTTCATTATTCAGGTGATGTGGCAATTTTGTTGAATGCTGGTATGAACCAGAAGCAAGCTTTATTTTATAATCTACTTAGTACGATTACCTGCTTCGTAGGATTCATTATCGGTGTTGTTCTGGGTAGTGTCGAATCACTTTTACGATACATTTTCGGTTTTTCGGGTGGCATGTTCCTATACATTGCCCTTTCGTGTATGGTGCGAAATTCATTTATATTGACTTTCCATTACACATGTTTTTTTAAATAAATCGTTTAGAAGTTGCATTTAAATAAAAGTGAAAATTACAGATGCCCGAGATGAAATCTACCATGGAAGAAGCGCTGGAAAATGGTTATCTTGATGCGTTTTTTGTTCTTTCGCTGCAAACTACGGGCTTAGCTTTAGGAACGTTCTCAATGTTTTTTTTCGCCCGCTATGGCGATTTAATGAAATTTGCTTAAATTTCTACTTTTCCGATGATGATACAGTATAGTGACGGTGATTTCCTTATTTTGATGATATGTTGCTTCATCTTTTACGTTTATATATTTTTTATCTTTGAAGTTTATATTTTTGAAAGCACTGTGCAAAATGTTTTTGGCACCAGTGCTTACTATTATTGTATATTGTATGGTATATTTAAAAGTTATTGAAACTTCTTAATTGAACATGTCGTTTGTTTAATTTAACTAATTATGAGCTGAGTTGAAGGAGAAACAATGCCAAACTGAAGATCCATTCATATATGAGACCTTATCGCTCATAGTTTAATAGCGTATTGAACAGTTGATGCAATTTTATATGGATGAATCCATGTTTGATTCATAAATTGCATTTGCGATCAGTTAACTTTTTTTGGCCATTGATATAACTTTGGATCTAACTTCTTTTGTGTCAATCTGGATATTAATTGGACAACCTTAGTTAGTGATTTTCAAAAATATCATATTTGCTTTCTTATACCATTCGCTGTTTAATGTTTTCTGATTGTTTGACTCATAATATATCCTCTTCAGAGCTCATTAGGAAAGGTAAATTTGGTCTTAATCAATTTTTTTTCTAATCATACTGCGTAAGAATATTAACTAATAATATTTTATCATTCATTTTTTTGCTTTTCTTTAATGAGCAACTATAGATCGTTGAATGCGGCATTTCAGTAAGTAACACAAATCATAGCATCTCCGAGAAGGGTGATTAAACTGTTAGGATTAAGATCTTTGTTACTGTGCTGATTTATTAATGAGTGGGCATTAAGTGGGCATTGTTCATGTTTCAAAAAATTAAATTTCATAGATGTGAAATTCTCAGTTGCAAATCTAGTAAACACAATTGAAATAGCTAAATTACTTGCAGGTACGGTCATATATCTTTTCGCATATTGGTGAGTCCTCCAAATCTAATCTCACTTTTATCGCAGTGGTTAATTATAGATGTCTTTACAAGTTTAGCTGGCAGTTAGCTGATTATACTCGACAAAGTTTTGGCTTTATCTGCGACTGATTTGTTGTACGAAGCTTTAATTATCAGCTTTTTAATTTACTGACTGATTTTGTACCTACTTATAACTAAGAATTAGCTATGCTTATGAAAAGGGAAAGTCACAAATCTTTGAAATTAAAGGCTTCATTTCATAACTGATACGCATGATATATTGTGATACTGACAGCATTTCCATTGTTCGCATTAACAGGGGGTAATATACAATTCGAAAGAATAGAGTGCAATATTAGAAATCAAAATTATTACAGTAATTTCACTACAGATGTAGCAGGATAAAAACTCATAACGAAGAGAATAATTCAGATTTCATACCGTGGTGTAGATAAATTGACTGTACTCTCTAAAATGATTCTTACTACTACAGAAATATGTCTATGGTGAGCAGTGTCAAAATGAAAATGTTCACTTCAACTTAAATGACATATTTTGTTCTTTTTTACAACAGCATCAGAAATGGAAATTGTGATAAAGGATGTCGTGAAAGTTTTTTTTTTTTGTTAGCTTT
>UPTC01000539.1:0-34645 GCA_900537255.1 Acanthocheilonema viteae
GGAGAGGAGAAAAAAACGGCCCTTTTCTAGTATTCCTGATTGCTTGATAAAAAGGATATTGAGACTAGGAGATAAGAATGCTATCATTAATTAATAAATAGTGTTGGGTATATTTCGGAGAAAACAAAGGAACAGAAATGGAACAAAAAACAAAAAAAAACAGTCGTAATGAAAAAAAAAAAATGACCATGATGATCGGTAGGACTTCGAGGGAAACGAACAGAGCGAAAGGACGAATGAATACGAGATGGAGCTGAGAAGTGTTTTTTTTTTTCACACGTCTTTTGAAGTTTTTACAATTTATCACACGCAAAACGACGTTTCAGTCTCATTTGTGATTCAACGTAAAGCAACTATACAAAACGTTACTTCTTATTTTAAGCACAAGTTCGAAATTCTGTATTTCAAATTTCAACTTCATTTATAAGTGAGCAAATGTATTCTAGCAATCATTTTAGCGTAACTCTAAAACGTTATAGTAGCAATCATTCCATGCGAACTCGTTCCTTTTGAAAATTAACATAAGCCTAAATTCGAACTTAAGCTTTTCTTGTGGTAATTAAATATAAGTAGTAAATTATTCTAATCGCTTATTCAATGCTAACTAGTAATTATTCATTAAGAGCTAAATCTGTAACTGAATTAATCACTCCCGATCTTTTGTGATTATTGATTGATTAGCATTGATCAAGTTGTTCTATTTTATTGATTGCTTAAAAGTGATTATCCAGAGTGAACTTGTTGATAATTCAGGAATATTTATGCAACATAACAGTGACTAATATTTCTGAATGATTGAACAACCAATAATTCGTAATAGACATTCTACTGCTTCCACTGCTCTTTGAAATTTGCATATTTATTGTATGTTACTATCGTGTCAGCTTAGTTATGCAAATTTTTTTCTTTCCAGCTTTATTAAGATTCATTAGTGTAAAAGTGTTACAGTTTATAATTCGATAATAGTAAGGAGCGGTTGGTATTACTTTGGTGTATTTCAAATTTTTGGTGAAATATGTTCATCAATCTATCCAAGGTAAGATTCTATCATCGATTGATAAAAATCTTCTAAAAATGTTATCACCGAGTGATCACGAAATAATTCTCTTTGAATTGATCATTTATTGCTTTTGATATATGATAAAATAGATTGCAGGAACATTAGAGAAATACATAAAATTACATTTCATCTTCTCCTTATATGGAAATTTTATTCATCGAATTTACAAAATTCATCTCTCAAGATTTCGAAAACCCACAATGGAAATTAAAAATAGAAAATTTAATATTTGAAAACATTTAATAATAATAATTATTATTATTACTGTTAGATATTTCCGATCTTGCGACATCAATCGTTTACCGTTCAATCAGTTCGCCGTGTAAACGAAGCATCATTTCAAATAAAACCGTTTAAATTACATCGATTAGAAACTGGTCCATCAACAAATGTTACCCTTAACAAATCAGATGCTTTGAAAATGTACAAACAAATGCAGGTATCATTTGGCATTCTTTTAAGATAATCATACCTTCAATTGAGTAAATCAATAAAATACCATCCGGAATTATTGAAAAATTTAGGCGATTCGTAAAATGGAACAGGCATCAGATTTATTATATAAGGATCGAAAAATTCGTGGTTTTTGTCATCTTTATGCTGGACAGGTCAGAAATTTGCTGCTTATTTGACAGACTATTTGTGATTACACTTTCATATTGTATCGTTAATAATAATTTTCAACGCTCATATTATTATTTCATCTTTTGTTCATATAACGACAATGATAAATGAAGATTGTTGGCGTGTTTCAGGAAGCTTGTGCGGTCGGGATTTATGCCGCAAAGGATTCGGAAGATTCCATCATTACTTCATATCGCTGTCACGGATTTGTCTATCTTGCCAGGAATGCAAAAGAAGTTCTTTCGGAATTGCTTGGTTAGTTTTATTTAAAAGAAGTTTACAGTAGACGCTGATAATATAACTAACTATCTACTTCAATTTATACCTGTAAAGTAAAATAAAATATTAGAATAGCAGTTACTTTTAAAAAAATTTTGATATAAAGTTACTGTTAGCACGTGATATCTGTGATACTCCTGTTATATTTATTCTATTTGTATTGCTATTATCATAGTTTGAGTGAAATATTTCTTCAAGTTTATTAGTAAATTTTTTAAATGACATTTAACATTTATTTTAAAGTTTAGGCCGCTCGCATGGTAATGTCAAAGGGAAAGGTGGTTCGATGCATATGTATGCTAAAAATTTCTATGGTGGTAATGGAATTGTCGGTGCTCAACAACCACTTGGCGCTGGCATAGCTTTTGCAATGAAATATAATCGCAAGCCAAATTTATGTTTCACAATATACGGTGATGGTGCTGCAAATCAGGGACAGCTTTTTGAGGGTAATACATAGATTTTATTTGATATAAAATTATTGAAAAAGTTTAACATGCATCGAAGATTGTATGTTTATTTTTCTGGTATATTTTTTTTTTTTATTTTTAAAAATTTCTAAAACTTTCAGTAGAATTTTTTTTTCAAAAATTTAAATAAATTTATAAAATGGAATAGGCATTTGGATACGTAACTATGCTTCTAAATTGAAGAATATATGAGTAGCTTGTTCAAATGTTTGTCCAGCTTTAATTGACTAGATGTAAAATTCATTGTTTTTACTTTTTTTTTTCATTATTCGACAAAATATTCTGCTATAGTTGACGAAAATACATTACTATAATTACTGAAAATATATTATTATAGTTGTTATAGTTGACAAAAAAACACTCTTATAATTATCTTTTAAAATGTGAAATTACATAACATCATTATTTTCATTATTACAATAAGCGAATTTAATATGAGGAATGTTACTATGCAATACAATATAGCTTTATGTATGTAAGATGAATTTAAATTTTAGCAGCAAATATTTGTGCATTATGGCGTTTACCGTGTGTTTTTATTTGTGAAAATAATGGTTACGGTATGGGTACACCAATTTCACGTTCCTCTGCATCAACAGATTATTATTCCCGTGGTGATTATGTTCCTGGAATTTGGGTAAGATATTTTCTTGTTTTCGAAAGAAGACAAATAAAAGATCATAATCAAATTGGCAATTGTTTTTAATAAAAAAAAAAAATCAGGTTGATGGCATGGATGTACTTGCTGTACGAGAATCAATTAAGTTCGCCAGAAAATATTGTATTGCTGATAAGAAAGGTCCATTATTTATCGAATTTGCAACATATCGATTCTATGGTCATTCTGTTGCTGATCCAGGAACCAGGTAATCAAATTTACAAAGAATGAAAATTTTTTATTTGAAAATAAAAAAAATGACACTTTTTCAAATTATTTAGAGTTATGCTTCTAATTATTTTCTTTTTTTTAATACTTTTTAAATGTAAGTATTTTAAAATTACAGCTACCGAACTCGTGAAGAAGTACAGAATATTCGTAGAACATGCGATCCTATCTCGATGCTAAAAAATAAAATCCTTAGTTCAAATTTGGCTACGAAGGATGAATTGAAATCAATTGAAAAGCAAGCAAAAGATGAGGTAACAAAGACATACAGCAACATTTTTACACTAAAAAAAACATCGATTTATAGTCCAAAAAAATGTCACCAAAAAACTTTGCTCCTTCTAATTTCTCTTAACATAACACTGCTTATACAAGAAAAAAGTTTGCTAGAATTAGCTTCTCTTCTTGAGTTTTTTACTAAGAAATATTACAAGAATTATTCAATGAATGATTCTTGTTAAAAGTAATGATCATCAATTTTTATATTTATTAGGAACCAGAATGACTTATTTTGATTTTTATATTTTCACTCATTATATGTTTGATATTTGCAAGCGAAATTATTGTTATAGCAAATTGTACAATTAAAATGATCATTTTTCAGGTAGATGAAGCGATCAAGTTTGCAAAGGATGATCCAGTGATTTCTATGGATGCACTTGTCGCCGATATTTATCACAATACACCACCAATAATTGTTCGTGGGCATACGATGGATGATATTAAAGTGCAGCCGCACACTCGGACAAGTGATATCATTTAGAAAAATCAAAAATTATCCGCTTCCTTCCAATTAAATTAAATTAATCCTGAAGAGTAAAATTTTTGGTTTTAGATAAGCTATCATTTGTGACTTCTTATCCACTAAAATAAGTTAATAGCAATGCGGAATGTTGCGTTTTTTTTCAGTTCCAATTTCAAAAAATTTAATTTCATTAAAATTTAACACGTATAATCATCTGATAGCATCATTTGATAATGACTATTCAATTGTAGTAAAGATCATAGTAAAGGCATGCAATTTTTGTCATCTGACAATAAAGACTGTTCAATTACCATTCTAAGATTGAAAATGATTTTCTAAATATTTGACTATCAAATGAAATTATGATATGCTTATTAACTTCTACAACATTCATTGATCTTTTTTATGCAAATATAATCTAACGAATTATATTACATAACTGGAAATTTTCTGATGCAACGCGACCATTTCCATTTTTATATCATCATTTTTTAGCAAGAAAAAAAAAATTAAAATTCATCAATTCATAGGTTATATCTAAGCATTTTTGCCCTCCGACTTTTTAAAAATCAATTAGAATTTTTTGTGACATATGTACGCAGGAAATATTGAGAATAAATTTACCAAAAAATTGGCATACAAATATGAGTTGACTTGCTATACCGTACCAGGACCATTGACGCATCCTTCAATCAGACAGTGAAAAAATTCAAAATAAAATGTTAGAATGGAGTTTTACAAATATAAAGTTATAAGTGATAGTTTTTATTGTATGATAGGGTAAAAAACTTAATACAGAAATCGAATTTTATTGCCTAAATTTGAAGAAAATTATTCAAGAGAAAAAGCAAATTGATCCATTTGTAAAATCAAGTTTGCATCAAAGATTTTCCTTCCCTCTTTCTCTTTCTGCTCCCTCCTAACCTTTTATTGGTATTGTTGTTTTGAAAGTATTGGTGAAGTTTGTTGAAAGGTAATTAGGAATGATGAAAGAGAGTATCCTTTTTGCCTTATTCTTCAATGATCATTCGTTGATGATTAATAAGGAACGAATAAAAGAGGACGGAAGAAAACTTGAAATTTGTATGCAATATTCTAATTAGCTTAATTTATATATCAGCCACCAAAATAAAACTTTTTATCATTGCAGCATTCTTATTCGAACGGATTTCCTGTAGCAGCTTTCATGAGCCAAAAAATAATTCCGCTTTCCTTTTCTTTTTATCTTTTCCTATTTCTCTGTATGTTATCATTAATCAGCTAATTGTTATATCGAATTTTCATAATGAAATCTTTCAAAGTTTTACTCTCATTATTATCATATTTAAAGTATGAAATTTCCAAAAAAAATTCAACCTGCTATTCTTCTTCTAGAAAGAAAAGAAAGTGCTCAAACATTGATAAATTGTATTCATCGGAATTAAGAATTGTAATAACTCATATCGAAATTTCGATCATTTCGATCATTTTGATCATTTCTGTCAGGTTACTTGCGTATTTCTGTTTATTTAGCCGTAAAAAAAAAGATCTATAAAATTATATACTTTTCTTCTGAAGAAAAAACAGTAATTTTTAAAATTCACTTTTTCTTTCCTTGCAATTAGTGGACGAGAAAATGACTGAAACGAAAAAATCGGAGCAGTTAAAATTTAATTTCATTTCTCTTTCAATGTTAAACTTTTCTACTATTTCGATACGATCGTTTGTTAGGCAATGATTACTTCATGATATTGGTATTCTTGATTATTTTAGTACTGTCTATGAAAAAAAAAATCAATGAGCATTGGTATAGCAATATGTGACAGCTTATCCGATAAACTGATTCAAGGGAAATTAAAATCGATTAAAAATTTTTTAATTATTTTATTATTTTATTTTGATTTCTTTATTAAGTAAATTTCATTGCTATAAATTATCAATTTTTTTTAAAGTTGACATCTGATAATAAAAAGTGAAAATAAATTTTTTTTTTGTTTTTTAGCTATAAAAAAGGATTAGTTATATATGTCTATTAAAACTGCAAATCGTTAATTCATTACACAGCGAGGAAACTAATTATCATAGAGAATATATTTACTGCAATATTAATTCTTTCGCTAACATGCATTCAACTGTTAACGAGTTTTTATTACCAAACAATAAAAAGTGAACAAGCAATTGTATTTAATTAATTATATACTTTTATTCACATATTGCAGAGGATCTTTATTTTCGGCAAAATTAATCTTTTGTTTGAGAGATAAATAAAGAAAGATAAAAAAACGAAATGTGAAACGAAAATTATACTGTTTTATTTCATCAGCAACAATACGAATAATAAAAAATTTCCAATAAAATTTATTACAATAATGTTGAAGTGTTACGGATTTAAGTTCGGATTAAATTATAAAAATTATTAGATTGGTTAAGTGATGAATAATAACTTAGAGGAAGGATTATGATAATAATAATGTTGATGATTTTTAACAAATTCAAAGATTATACAGTTTCTTTCTCTTTCTCTCTCTCTCTCTCTCTCTCTCTCTCTCTTTCATTCTCTCTTCAAGAGTACGATATACATTAATAAATTTTAACTTTGTAAAATAGAGAAAACAACAATTGTAAAACAATTGATAGCTTAGATTAGCATTCAACATATTTCAATTAATTACATAATTTCTATTTTTCAATTAAATGGTATGTTTGTGTGGTTTGAATAATACTTTCCAAGTTAATTAAGCATGATTATTTAATGAAGAGACACGATCATCTATTTATCATATATTTAATAAAGAAACATGATCATATCATATATTTGATATGAAACATCATATTGAAAAATATTCAAAAAAATGAAATTTTTAATCGAGTAATAATGAAAACAATTAAACGATAGCATAATAACTTCTGCTAATTAAAATAAGATTAATGAATGATTTAAATTGATTTACATGACAAATTATTTCCAACATGGCATTAAAAACTATTTTATGCAATCATGAAATAATGATAAAGAATTATACATTTGTGCTTCTTTTCAAATTTGAAACAATTTTAAAATGTTAACAATTGAACAGGTGGCAGGAGCGGTATACTCAGGTTAATAATAAAATTCAGTGGACACAAAAAAAAAATAAAAGTATCAAAAATTTAAAGAATTTACACAGCACTAATGAAAATAGTTTTTAAAATGCGGTTGATTAATTAGTTAGAATTGAATTTTCATTTTCCTCTCGAATTATTTCCGTTAAAACGAGTAATATAATGACCAAAACATACAACTGAGCACAGAGATAAATGATGAAATTTTAAAAAAGGTACCACAAAGAATAGCTTTATAACATTTCACCACGCCCCAAATTAGGTCCTTTCATTTTATTTATAATATATAAAATCAGACAGATTGGTATTTCGTTAATTTTTCATATGAGAAATGGTAAATGGTAAATGTAAATAGGTTGCTAGATTATTTATAACACTTTTATTATTTATTCTACCTGATAAGGTATGAAATGATAGAAGTGATCGGATAACAAAAGGTGAAATGATAGATAACGAAATGATAAGGAGGAAATAGTGGTGGAATGAAATGATAAGGGATGAAATAATAAAGGATGGAATGAATAGGGAAATAAAATGATAGGAAATGAGGTGATAAGAGATGAAATGATAGAAGATGAAATAATAAGGGATAAAATGATAGGGTATGAAATGATCGGAGATGAAATGATATAAGTGATAGGTTATGGAATGATAAAAGGTAAAATAATAGGACGTGAAATGGTAATTGTAACCTTTTGTAAATTCACAAAGTGATCTTTCATTTCTTTACAATTGCTTTAATCTTCTTGAAATCCATATTCAAACTTTCGTGCAATCAATTTTATTCCATATAATGTTTTTTTTTTTTGAATAAGTACACAAATTATTTTAAAAAAATTTTTTTTTTTTGCTATAAATTGAATAAGAGTAGACAAAATGTGAACAGTAGCGTTTGAATTTTGCATAAGTTATATTTTTCGATAGATTTGAATGAAAAATCTAATCTTACATGACATATACTTTAATCTGTAAAAAGTATGAATCACATTTTCTGAGACTAAAAATTGATTTGGAAAAATGTGAATTATACACTCTCAGAGACCAAACATTACACTGCACAATCAATTTATTCTCATGCAAAAATTCCATTGTTCATTTTATTCTTGAAAATTTTCATTTGTTTTTTTTTGAAATAAAGTTTTAAATTTAAAATTAACATTTAATTTTGTTATTATATTCTTATATATCTTTTTTTTTTGAATCCTATAAAATTTTTTTCAACTAACCAGAATTTAAAACGCATTTTTATAACAAATGATTCATTTTTCTATTGCTCTATAATTGCCATTTTAAGTCCTTTTTCAATTACTAAAAAGTGATTTTTACATATTTTTTAGAATTTATGAAAATTTATTATGCGTATAATCTAACCGTATGAAATGGAATAGTATTGGAGCCTTTTACTTTATTTCCGTTTCGTGAAATTTTGAATAGTGAATTGTTTGAATTATTAATCTTTTTGCATTACGAATCAATTCGGTTGTATTTTTCATTACCGAGAACCATCTGTATAAACAATCGAATAAATTTAAATGATATCGGATGAATTTATTTAACTAACAATGAAATTTCTTTAACTTTTATCACACTACTTCTTTTGTCACTTAACATTTAAATGGCTAATTATCTGTTCAACTTTAAGTTGCTTTTCAAAGTCATGCAAATCAGTAGGCTTTTAGTAATTTAGAATTTTGAAAAAATTTTTTCGATTATTTGATATAAGAATAAAATTAGTTACCTGAATTTATGTATGTATGTATACAAAACTCCATTGACAAAATTGCTAAATAATTAAAGTGATATTTGTATTGGTGATAATGATAATTATTTTGTTCTTTTCTTCTTCCCCTTCGTTATCTAATATCAATGATAAGAATATGTTATTAAGCATTAACAATTCGAGAGAGGAAAATTTTTGGAGTTCTCACAAAAGTTCAGGTTAACATAACGAAATTCATAACGAAAAAAACATTGGATTGATTGAGATAATAAACAATAAATTTGAATTTTATGCTATTAAAATTATAAATATTTTAGCCATGTTTTTGAACCGGCATTTAACAAATTTTCAATCAAAGAGCAATTTTTTCAACAGCGATAATTTTTTTTTATACACAAAAATTGAATAATAAACTGAGTAGCTAAATGTTCTTCAACAATTTAATTTCATTTTCGATAATATGTGAAGATTGAATTCAATTAATCAACAATGTATATTCTATCTTATACATTGTTAATTATTACAATGATATATATAACAGCATACCCTATCATTTCTCACCAATTCAAATTTTAAATTCATCCAATCATCAAATAAAATTTGCCCATGATTTTGTTTTTTATTTATTTTGTATATTTCGTGCAACATTTTCATTCACATTTTTTTGTTTAATTTATTTCACTTTCACATTTATTTTTTTTTAAACTACTGAAAAAACGGACTATTCTTTCATTAAGACCTAAATTTACTTATCGGTTTTTTATCGCTACCAAATGTTGCGTACTATAAATAATCTTAACTACAAATCAATTACTACGTTTAATTAAGTAATGTTATTTACAAAATTTCCTCTTCAGAATTAAAAAATCTAAATATTTCATATGTTAAACAAGTCGAAAAGTTTTTCAAAATTTGAAATCTGTTAAAGAACAACAAATGGAAATTTTAAGGATTTAAAAATTTCGAATTTCTTTTCCAAATTTAAATTGCGCACATTTTATCAATTGGCATTTTATTAAATGAGCAATATTAAAATAACCTTTTATAACTTAATTTGTTATAAAAATGCAATATGTTTTTCTCGAATACAATTTTATAATTATTTTGCTTAATATAAGCAAGTAATTATAAAAAATCATTCATTTCTAAGCAAATATAAATATCTCCAATCACATTCCTCAGTAAATGCAAAAAATTAATTTGCAATGGTATATACTCTCAATTATTGTCTTTCAATTTATTTGTCAGGCAATGCAATAAATTTGACAGTTTTCATTTATCATTTCAATAATTGGTCAGATAGTAAGCAAATAATGACAAATTATTTGCAACAAATATGATTGGAACAATTATTTATTTGTTTTGAGAAAACAATTAATAATCATTTGTTCCTTCTTGGTATATCATCTTTTTTACCTTCCCATAATAGTAGTCAATATTTTTAAATGTTTCACTTTTTTTTTTAATCAAACAAAAGAAATTTTTGATGAGTAATTTTCATTACTTTCTTTAATTTTAATCACAAAAAAAAGTAGTAGTAGAGAAAGAGAAGGAAAGAGGATAAGAAGGAAAGGTAATTTTTTAAGATAAAATCTCAAATATTTAAAGGAAAGTTAAAATGTGATTGTGTGTAAATGTGAAATTTAGAAATCTGAGTGGGGGATTTTGAATTGGAAGAGATACAATAAAGCCAGTTGAAAAAATTTGTAAAAAGGATGGATGACCTTTTCTTTTCTTTTTTTTTTTCTTACCTCTCATCATTTTATTTATAGGTCATTTAAGGGAACGAGAATTGCTGATGTTATTTTTTGTTTTCGTTGTTTGTATTATTGTTTATTGCTGTTATCGTACTTTTCTCTTATCAGCAAAATAATTACATTTAAAAGAAAGAGAAAAAAAGAAAAGAATGATTTCGTTTGTTTTATTTTGATATTACATCTCTCTTTCTCTCTCTCTCTCTCTCTCTCTCTCTCTCTCTCTCTCTCTCTCCCTCTCTCTCTGATCCGTAAATTTATTTGAAGAAATAAAAATGAAACAACCAAATGTTTAAATGTGAGGACAATTATTTTGCATCTTGCAATTCTAAAAAATTTACATTTTTAAAATGCTGCAAAAGATGGCCATCATTAATTTTGATTGTTTATGATAATCATCGTTTGTAACATTTATGCCATCCATTTTCATCTCTTCTTCATATCTCTTTCTTTTTTATTAATATCTTTTAAATTTCATTTCTGCATGAAAATAGTTTGCTGATAAATTTAAATTTGAGCTGATTATTATTGAAAAGGATAAAATAGAATAGCTAACAATTGAACGATTTTACACTTATATCATCTACTTTACTTCTAAACTTTAATTTCCACTATTCACTATTGGTTAGTTAAAGTTTAATTGACCTTATAAATAAACCGGAACAAACATAAATTTGTACTTCATTTCTTTATTGCAAATTTTCTATTTGCTGTTTCATTTCGACTTTTTAAAATGATTATTTAATTTCAACAATTCTATCTTGTTTGATAAAATATCTTCTTCATATAATTATTGATTTTAAAATATAAGAAGGGTTTATTTTTTTAGCAAACTTGAATATTTAAATAAAAAGAACAATTTGCAAAATAATTTGTAATAATGAATACACCTTCCAAAAATAATTTTTTTTTACTGAACTTTTTTCATTTCTACCATTCACTATTGACTTTAACAATAGTGTTATGTCTTATTTAAAATTTAATTCTATTAATTTCTCATTTTCTTTTTAAACTTCCATTTAGTAGTACATCATTCAAACCTCTCTTATCAGTTTATTACTCAAAATCTAAGATGACACAAATTATTGATTAATTAAAAATTTTAGTTCAAAGGACTATTACAAAAAGAAGTATAGCAATATTTGAGTATAATTAAAATTATCATGATGTATTAAGGAAAAAATAGTTTTAAATAAAATTTATTTATGCAATATATTGGGATTCCTGGATATGAATAAAGGTAAATTTGTAGCAAAAAAGTTTGATCGAAAATTTTGAATTAAAACTTAACAAATTTTCCACATAACTATCAAAATTAAATTTGATAAATTAAATGATAAGAAAAAACGAATAACAAAAATAGCATTGTTCTCTTTTTTCTCTCTTTCTCTCGTCTTACCTCTCTCTCTCTCTACTATTACAAAAACTTCAACAATATGCCAACTTCATCGTACTGATCGGCGGTTAGATCAAATAAAATAATTTAAAGATTAATTCAAACTATGAAGACAATTCACGGTTAAATTTGGCATTGGAGATGGGTTATACAAAAATTATTTATTAATGATGTGTAATATTGCAGAACAATTGCATCCATTAATCTCATCGAGAACGCTGCGTGTCTCAATGAAATAAACTTCACCGTTTATCAGATTTAAAAGAAAGCTAATCAAAATTGCTTTTAAGCTTATTTTAGAATTGTCTGATCAATTCCACCATGATAAAACTTAGCCTAATTAAATTAAAACAGCTAATAGTTAATAATATTTCATTCAATTTCCTTACATCTTCTACAAAGCCGCAATACGCCTATAAGCTAATTAATTACACGCATATTGTTGGACCAAAGTATATTATAAATATGCAATTTCTACCTTTCAGTTTTTAGGTAGAAATTGCATATTTATAGCATATTTTGGTTGTCTTTTTTTCAAAACTTCAACAGAGTATAATTAATAATTGCAGTAAAATGAAATATTCATTGAGTAGAAACTGTCTGTTATCGTGAAAAATTGCACTATCGTAACTTCATTTGTTTAAAAATTCATTAACTATTAATCATCAAAGAATTTACAATTTTTCAGGCTACTAAAAATTTTTCAATGATTAACAAAAATTCTTCTTTTTCATCAGGAATAACTCTACTATATATCAACAGATAAGAATAATTTTGTTTTTTTTTTTTCAAACAATTTAAATCATATCATTTTATTTCAGTTTAGATATCGAGAAAATATTTTTGAAAAATGCATACAATATTGAAATTTTTTTGCTCTCTTTCTCCGTATAATTATTATTAAATTAATGAAAATTATCGTGTTGAAAAATAATCATTCATTTTAATTGTTTGCTAATTTCATCATTTGTTATCGGAAAGTGAAAAAAACAGAATTTGCTCCTATTTTCTATTTTACAAAATCATGAAATGAGGATAAATTTCAAAAATTTAGATGACATAAAGATATCATCAAAAAGGCAAATGATTATAGTTTAATTAAATTTGATATAATATCAATATAAAATTGTAACAATTTTAATAATTTAAATCATACCATTTTATTTCAGTTGTTTTTGCAAAATTGTTACAGTATATTTTTAAGCTATTGAAAAAAATTTTGTTTTTGTTTTTTTCACACGCTCAAACAGATATGTTTGTGATAGGTAATGTTACGTGCCACACGACAGACATATCACATCGTAACAATTCATCACCATATCAAATAACAACAATATTACATGCCAAAAATTCTCCTATAAAATTAATGACAAAAAAAAAAGGAAAATTTAAAAAATTTTTGTTTACACGTATGCCACAATATTATTATTATTCTTCGTCAGAAGAATTTTTAGCCGTTTTTTTGTATTATTCTATTTGTTACGATATAGACCGTTTTTTAAAAAATTCTTTTCTATATTATACGCATAAAATTTAAGAAAATATTTTTACATGAATTTAATTAATCATAATATATGAAGCTTTTAGCTTCTGTTCATACTTATCTAATTTTTTTATGTCCTGTACAGGAACTTTTAGAATAAGTAAAATTTACAGTAACTGACTTATTTTGAGAAAGTAACTGTACAACGGCATATATTCTGTTTGTTGAAATTAACAATGAATTTCTTTTTTCAAATTATTTTTTTCTCATTCAATGCAAAATCTTTTTGTCTATTTACAATTCCCTTTTCAATGACAAAAGCTCATCGTTACAGCTTGCATCCATTCACGTGGATGAATTCAATTTGAAATCCATAAAGTTATAATTTTTGCTATAAAATTCAAATTACTGTATTCGTTAAACTTTCAAATATGTTAAAACTATTTTGCTTGCTAATAATGTAAATTTAGCATACATCCTATTAAAATTTTGATTTTTCCTAAACATTTTCTTTTCGGGGACAAAAAAGATAGAACGAAAATACAGTAAGCATTTTTGTCAGCATATGAATTTTTTTTGCTAAAAAATACCATTAAAGTTTTTCCTTTAAATAGTTTCAAGAAATTCTAACTTTTGCATACAAACACTAAAGTTTGTGTAAAAAAATGAACACAAATTATTTTTTGCTTTAAATAAAACTTCTTAATTGGAAGCTTTATAATTTTCAAATAATCAAAAATAGCATAAAATATAAAAAATTGTTTTCGATAATTTTTTTTAAATTTATTTTATTGATAAGAATTGCGAATTCGAAAATGATTTGAAAGATAGAAAAACAAAAAAATAGTTATTTCGATAACATTTTTTTTTTATGATCAGATAAATATAAAATTTTTTTTTTTTGTATTTATATTTATCTGATCATAAAAATTATACATTCCGAAATTAACGTAAAAGATTATTTCGATGTCCCAAATTTTTCCTATCAATTTTTACTGATATTATTAACATAATAGTATGATTATAACTGTAATCTAATACAAAAAACACAAAAAAAATTAATCCTCAAATTGCATTAAAAATCCTCTAAACTCATCATTATTGTACAATCATAAATCAAAAATTTGATAGTGCTAAAAGAAAAAAATCATAATTTTTAGCATGATTTTCTTAACAAAGCAATTATTTTTGTGATTATCAACAAATTTTTATTGTTTATTTTTATCGTTTTTAATGTACTAATTTTTTGCTACTAATCTTTTGTTATTTAAATAATTTAATCAGATGAAAAAGAAATCACGAATATTTATAGCGATCATTATTCGGTCAAATTATCATCGTCGTTTGAATAAGGCATATGAAAATAAATGGTTTAAAAGCTAATTCCTCTCGCTGCTCTTTCTTATCGGTTAATGTTTTCTCAAAAAACCGGAATTGATTCGTTGGGAAAATTTTCATCTGATATTGTTCAATCTTTCAATCTCACTTGCATCATTTATTTCAAATCTCATACTTAGTTATTCAAATGATAAGAATATTGTTATTTGATTACATGGTGTGATAGAGAAATCGATATATTACGTAAAATTAATCGTCATATATTTGCGGTAATTTGAAATAAGTTATTTAATCTGTTGAAAGGAATAATTTTTGGAAAAATTTTATTAAATGTTAAGCTTTATTTACCTTACATTTAAAAGTGATATCATCTCTATTTTTTGCAGACCTGAAAACTGTTTTTTTTGGAATGATTTAAAATAGCAGCACCAGTTGTTTCCTTGATGTTTCTAAATTTGAGTTTCTTTTAAGAAAAATTAAAATATAAAGTAATTACTTTGTTGAATTTCAATACTATTTTTGTTGTTTTTAAAAAGGCATAGCTGCAATGTAATTTCTTTTGAGTTTTTAGAACTTGTTTGTTTAAGTGACTAATTGCATCGTTAATTTATATACACTATTGCTTAATTGAAAACAATTTCAATTTAAGAGACAACTGATCTATATGAAAATGTTTGCAATGTAATTAGAGGTTTTAAGTTTAATTTTTTTTTTTAAACAATCATTCCTAAACGAGGTTCAGTTTGTAGCAGGTTTTCAGTTTAAAAAGAACTGAAATAAAAAGAAAGAGAGAATAATAATTCTTTTTATTTTCCTTTACACATTAAATAAATTACAAGCAGTAAACGTCTTCAAGAACAATACAGTTAAACATGAATAACTGGAATGGTATACAAATACTGATAAGTTCTGATTTCTGTATAACATATCCAATTCTACGAGCAAAAATAATAATATAATAGTAAAGTTTAAAATCTTCCTCCTTTTTTTTCCTTCTTTCTTTCAAATTTCATGAAAATGAAATATTTGTAAACTTTTTAATTTAAAAAGGAGTGACAATAATTTTGATTTAATTATTATTTATCAGAATTGATTTTAGCACATTCATTTTATTTAACAAATATTAACGTTATTTACGAATTTTCCACATGCAAATAAATTCATTCATCTCGTTAAAAAATGTAAAAAGCAAATTAATTTTTTTTTTTTAATTTCAAAAAAGCAATTTACTATTGTACATTGTATGTACAAAATTTTTTATTATATTTTAGGATAATTAATTGTTAGCCTAAAAATAGCTTGTTTGATTTGAATTTGGTAATTTTGGAACTTTTTTTACAAAGACATTATCTTGATTTTTCTCTCAAACATACAAAACAATTGCCAAACAAATATTCAGGTATCAAAAAAGTGGAAAGGTGAACAATTTCAAAGATAAAAATTATTTCAACTTTTTAAAATAATTTAAAATTATCTTAAAACTGCATTAATTTCATCTAGTTACATTATTATATACTCAAAGAAAATAAACAGAATCAAATGTCAATTTATAAATTAATGTAGACTTTTTTCATCACAATTTTAATAGGTGTATTTATTTGCCGTAAATTTTTCTCGTTAGTTTAATCAAATATGGAGTAAGTGAAAGACATTAAAATATTCATTAACACTAAACATTAATGATAAGTTTTATGTAAAAATTTACAATATATTGTTAGATGAGGAGAAGTTCGACAAATAATTGCTTTCATTTTCCAATCTTTCATTGTTTTTCTCTTCCTTCTTCTTTTACAATTAGACACATTTAATGGATATCATTTTTTTTTTCATTTTATCTTTAAGGAATTCCATTTTTAAAAGGGTAAAAAAAAGAAAAACTGAATTCATTGTTTTAAAATGAAAATAAATTTGTTTAAGTAGGAATGATTGAAATCTTTCACACTAAAAATTTGATTGTTTTATAAATTTTGATTGGCAAAAAAAAAACAATCATTTCAATCATGGAATTTTCTTATCTTATTATTTCATCAATATTTAAAAATAGGCATTGCTGCGGCATAGTAGTTGGAGATTTAAGTTGAATTTTCGAATGATTTCGATTTAAAATCATATATGCTGTCTTGCAAACTGTATAACTATATTCCTGAAGTGGTTGACAAATGGAAAACTGTAACTTATCGTTTTTTTAATGATTGTACAACCTGAAATAACTAAATTGTCCTATCTTATACCGGTCAAAAAATCATTATTGTAATTAAAATAGCTAATTATTAGCTTTTACATCACTCCCTTACAATTTTCCTAAGAAACTTTGATAGGATATTTGCTTTTGAAAGCAAATTTAAAAAAAAAACTTTTTTGGCTTCCATGATTTGTGAATTATTTGCATGTATTTCATCGGTAGCATTATTTATTTACATGCATTTTATAGTTTTGCAAATTTTAGACAAATTATATTTTATGCATGTATTTTATGAATTAAACTATCACATTCAGTGTTGCAATTTGATATGTATTATTACCGTCGGATAATTTCGATGTCTTTCTTTTTGTTGTCGTAAGTTAAATTTTCAGTAGTACAATTCAAAGATAAATTTTAAATCGTAACATTTAAATTGCTATTGCGAAAATTTAACTTTCGTTTCGTATCATTTTTCAACTGTGATATTTTGTGCTAAAAGAAGATAAAACATATCAGGAAATTGTGCATCCATTCTTACGGTACTGAAATGTTGATATTGAGCAATTTTTCGTTGAATAGAAAATAAAACATTTGATTGTCCAATATTTAAAAAAATTTACTATGCTTCCTACCAGATTGATATGAAGAAAAGCGTAAATAAGGATAATTAATTAACATACACGTATTACTGATACTATTTGTAGCAGTCATAATATTATCAATATTTGTTATAATCAGAAATAGCATTATTTTCGTAAACATGATGACAACATAGAATATGTCATTGGATTCACGTACGATATCATCAATAGAGCGAGATGCATTATAAATCAGTCAAGATCAAAAATACCTTTTAATTTAATTAAGCAATGACGAAATGATCAACTTAATAGTAACAAATTTTATAAGAAAAGACAGTAATTAATTTTTCTTTTTCAGAAAAATTAAAACATTTCTTTGTCGCAAATACTTTCGAGAGCTTTACGAATATTCTAAGGACGAGCAAAAATTTCGTAAATTCTTTACCATATTTATCTTTTCATATTACTCAACTTTACCGAACCAACTTTTCATTCTTATTATTTTCTTGTGTTCAAAATTTTATTTTCTTGGCTTAACAAATTATTCATTCATTTTATCATTCCCAATATTAAACAAAAAAAAAAGCAAAATTTCAAATCAGAAATTTTTTTCATCTATAAAATAAACAAAAATTAAATGAGAAAGAATGATTCTTCCGATCCATTCTATTTCCATTGGATAATTGTAAAAGATTAGTGAGGTTGCAATAAATGATTAAAATTAGATCTGATTTTTCTTTTTTGCTTTGATCATTACCATTTAATTGTCATTTCAAGTGGATAAATGAATCTCAAAGATAAGCCGCTCAAGATATCATTATAATTAATCATTTTTCCAAAAATAAACGTTGAAATCATCGCGAACATTTGTTACTTTTAAGAAATTACAATTTGTCCCATATCATTTTCATTTCTACCAATTTTGTTCTTTTTTGTCATACAACCTTGTTCGTTTTTCCGCTGCATTAATATTTGTTAATTTGTCGTCCCAAATATTTATAAGTTTTTTTTTTCCTTTTTTAAAAATTATTCATTTAATTTAAGGTAATCGGCAATGAATAAGCAAATTTTCAATACAGTCGCTGCAATACTTTTAATCTTTTCTATTACATTTGCTCAGCAACAAAATGAGCGACGTTAGTTGTTTAAATTTAAAGTAAAACTTGGAATTTTTTTTTTTTTAAAGCAACAATCTAATCAGTGATAGATATCAAATTTGTATAATATGATATGATGACAAATAAATGTAACATGTAACTTCCGGAAAATTTATATTTATTTGATTTTTGGTTCAGAGCTACTAAGTAGCGCTAGAAATTTTAATATACTAAAAATGCTAGTAGTTGACTTTTCACTCTTTAAAACTATACTTTGTTAACATTAAATTAAAGTACTGGAAATTTTAAGATGTCTTCTAATTTCCGTACTTAGTTTTTACTGAGTACGGAAATTGAAAGATATTTCGATTACCTAAGTAATAAATTTTAAATTTCTAAGACAATTTTCAAAAATCTTCAAATTATAGTATTCTTGAAAAGCAGTACAATATTTTTTGTATCATCTGAATGTCTATTCTCAATGTTAGAAATCAAAAAATTGAATAAATTGGATTCTGTGAAATTTTCCCAACAAAACTATCAGTCAATCATTTATCGTTATTTTCTGCAGTTTCGAGAAGAGGATTATCATTTTCAAAGGATAATACTGTGCTATCATCATCTCCAATAGAAGAATCATTACCGATATCTGTGGTGACATCGGATAGAGTGCATAGAGAAGCGGATATATATCGAAGAGTATGCATTTATTTATTTTTTTAAATTTTCTAGAAAAATCCTTTCAAATTTTTCAAAGCTTCTACAAATAGATATTTTATCAAATATTATTGAAACTCAGATAGTCTTGATAAATTAGATTCTAATAAATAGAAGTTTTTCACAAACTGAGGATTTATAAAGTCACCATGATAAAATTAATGTTTGAAATACTGACAAAGATGAATTGAAAGTAGCTATAATTTTATAGTTTTGCATTGATAAATTTATGACGATAATTCTTTCCAGGGTAATATTTTTGGACTCCGTAATCATCGAGTTAGTACAGCTCATCACGTGAACGCATCCAAATTTTTAACCGACAGTAACTCTTTAGTTAAAGTGTACGGTGAAGCAAATCCAAGTAAAACAGATGAACATTTATTGGATATTGAAGCAAATACACAAATTGTAAACGTCGGGAATCGTCCATTATCCTTAATACCGTCTGGCGAGAGTATTCCTTTATCAATAAGTGGTTATGGGCCACCGGAAGAAAAATTAGATATAGCGGAGACGAACCATCAAGCTGAAACCATTAAGGAAATACAAGCAATATTGCATTCTGATATTGAAAATCCATATGATGGAGGTGTTCCGGATACAGAAGCGATCACTGCGGAAACTCCGTCAGATAGTAACAGAGAAAATAAGAGTGACCTTCCGTTGATCACAAGTACTGAAAAAACTGTTATATTAAGCGAAGCAGCTACAAGCACCATAAGATCTGAAGATTTCAGGAAAACAGAAAGTGTAATTAAATCAAATGTGAGTGACATGGAACCGATAAAAAGCTCCACTGAAGCTTGTGCACAAAATTGTAGCGTAACTACGGAAAGCTCGATGGGAACAGATGAAGGAACTATTGAAATGGTTACTGAGGCTTCTACCGATAGGCGAAAAGGTGCTACAGTATTGTCAACAGGTATTAGCAAAGAAAGTTACGATGTTAGCACCGAGCAATTTGAAAATGCGAGCATTGGAACTGAAGATGTTGAAATATCAACAATTGAAGGCGAAAAAACCGAATCAGTTTCTGAAGGATATGGAACAGTATTTGATACTAAGAAAGCGGAAATAGTACTGAAAACAAAACTGCAAAATATTTCAAGCGCGGATGCTAAAGTTATGCCGTCCGAATCAGTTACAGAATCGTTCACTAATGATGATATCATGCATACGCAAACTAAATCAATCGATGATGCGGAAGATTTCGGATATGGTATGGCTTCTAAAACTATCAAAGAGCAATCGACTACTGAGAAAAGTCCCAGTAGCATTTCAGAAAATTCGCTAGGAGCATATAAAGTAGAATCAACTTCTAATCTCGGAGAAGCAGCTTACAGTGCTACAAGTTCACCAATGATTGGTGAAGAAACAAAATATAAGGGACAGGAAAAGCCGTACGAAAACGGTAGCAAGCCAGATTCAAACACTGAAGAAATTTATTCCTCTCAGCAAAAGATTACAAAAGTATCCGGCGATACTTACCAAAATCAAGAAAATATTGATAAAACCGAAATGCAAACGAATACCGATCAGTCGTCTATTTCAACAAAACATTGGTCAGGAAATGTGGAAGTTACTTTACCAATAACAAATGGTACTGCAACTGATACTTTGTACGTTACTGAAGATAGTGAAATCTCAAAAATAATAAGTTCTCCAATTATTGAGCCGGAAGAAGATATTTCGGGCTATGAAACTTACAGTAAACCAAAAGTTACTGCAATAAGCAGTAAAGTAGGTTTACCAGGATTAAACAAAGAATCAGCATCTCAACTATCAAAATCAATTGAGGAAGCAACTATGGTACCTAGAATAAGCACTGAAACCAAAATGAGGAATGAAAAAGCAAAGATGACACTGGAAAGTACAGTAACAGGATTGGGAGATCTAAAAAGTTCTACAGAATCTAACATGGTAGTAACTGAAACAATAGAATCTCCAAAAGAAACATCTCTCACGTCCGTTGAACAATCATCAGAATACCGTGCAGTAACACCAGAATATATTGCGGAATCAACATACGGAAAAGAAGAAGCTACAGAATTACGAAAAACAAATGATGGAGTTGAAACATCTGCTGTAGCACCATATGATACTAATGAGAAAGTTGTACCTGATACTACATCAGTAACATCGAGCAGTGCATCTGTTACTTCTGAATCTGTTGCATACGGAACAGCTGAATTAGTTAAAACATCAGTATCAGAAAAACTAGCTAAAGTATCAAAATCTGATGAAGGATTAGGATTAGCAGGATATGGTAAGGCAGGTCCTAGTGAACAGGTACAGAAGGATCAGGATTTAATGCCCCTCGTATCAAGCACAGAAGAATCAGGAGTTAGCACCACAAAAACACCTGAAGAAACCATACAACGAAATGAATTGCAAACAATGATGGTTTCGAAACAGCTCATGAATCACAATGAAGAAATTGCAACATCAGAATCAAGCAAAATTAGCAGTACAACAGCGACATCTTCAAACGAAGCAACTATGTCTGAAGAAGTGACAAGATCTGAGCAACAACCTTCAGACTATAGAGAGTTATCAGTAACTGCTGATGATTATCATGAATCAAATAAAGAAGTGTCGTCGGAGCAAGCGACAATTTATAAAGAACAGGTAACAGAATACGAACTGCTTACATCTGCAATATCTAAAGGTGATATTACGACTGAAAAAGGTGTGAATGCAACAGCAAGACTTCAAAGTAAATACGCGGATATACGAACTACTCCTGGAGATTTTGGATATGGTGGGAAAAAGGGAGTCATTGAGGAAAATGATAGCGATGCGATCGATACTTTAGTAAATTCAATATCTACCATAAATGTTGAAGAATCAACAGAAAATCCATATGCAAATCAATTGCATACAAAATTAACTGAGAATGCGAAGATTAGCAAACCTACTGGAGAATCTGTTGTAACGGAATCTATCGAGAAAATTACGAGTGGAAGAGGAACAGTAACAAATGAAAGTGATGGAAGTGCGCCAGAATCCGATGTTACTGAAAATCCATTTAACCTTTCGGATTATTATCCAACAAGTGAAGAAACAACTAATGAGTTGTCACGATCTGATGAAAATTTGACAGGACAATCAGAAATTGCAGAAAGTACGTTAATTTCAATCACGGAAACTAGTGAAATAGCATCAGTGAATGAGAGAACTACAAGCCATACAAGTTTGACAAGTGAGAATCCAGAATCAGAAGCTGCTAGTTATGCAGTTTCTGAAGGAGGAAAATTTACAGGAACTTCAACTGCTGAAACAACAGTATTAGCCCAAGTAAAATCTAACGAAACTTCAACAGATACGAATGATTTTGGTTATGGTGAAAAACTTGAAGAAAATACGGAAGCACAATTAATAGAACAAAATCAGGATTCCAGAACATTTGTTACGGCAGCAGAATCTATCTTGACAACTGGGGAGATACAATTTAGTGATGAAATAAAAACTGAATCTGTTCAGAAATCTTTAGCAACAGAAACACCATCAGAAATTGAAACAGATTCTACAATTAAAGATTTTGAAACTTCTCAACAAAATCACACCGAAATAGACGATATTCTGACTTCTTCAAGTCTAAATAAAGAAGCAATAGAAACTACTGGAATTTCAGAAACCGATCGATCTGCACTTCTTCACAAGACATATCCACAGGAAACCACAGAAAGCACATTAATGCGTATAGTAACAAATGGAGTAGAAATGTCGATACCATATGATATACATGAAGAAGCTCCAAAAATTATTGCAATGATAAAAGTAACGAAAAAGGGTCCTTCAAAATTAGCCGATGACATAATTGCTTCAACGAAAGCAGCACGAAAAGAAGAAATTCATGATAGTACAGAAACTACTAAAGAATTTGAAGCTGGAAGTATTACATCTGAAGAAATGAATGAAGTAAAAAATGAAATAGAAAGCATATCATCAGAAACTTCTTGGGCAAGTCCGGAATTTTCTGACGTAACAACTGCTGCAAAAAATACTGAATCAGAATTTTATTCAGAAAATACTGCAAATATTTCAGTTAGAATTTCTATGGGTCCTGAAAATTTCGGATACGAAAATGTAAATGAACTAACATCACCAAGTGAAATATCAACTAAGATAACAATGACAGAATTACCAATCAATCTTACTGAAACTTCCATTGCTACAGAATCATCAGTTAGCAACAAATACACAAATTCTAAAATGTTCGCTGATGCAGAATCGAAAGGTGATGAAGAATTCAGCGGAACTGTTCCTTCAATCACATCAAATGCATTAACCGATTCATCCACTGTAACTCAAAAAATGTTGACAACGCATGGTGAAATTATTACGACAGAAGAAGAAAAAAATATTCCGATCAACATTCCGAATAGTGGAAAAGATTTCGGATACGGTGATGATACGGACGAATTAAGCAACAGTGCTGCATTTAGTTCAATCACCATTTCAGACGGTATGTTTCGTGATTTTTCTCGGATACTCATTCAATAATTTCTAACTCTCTTTCCATTCATCATTTGTAGAAAAGAAAGCTTAGATTCATTTTTGAGTGGTCGGAAATTCAGTAGCTGAATCAATGTTGCAAATGGTTAAAGTTAGGATAAACAATTCAAGAGATCTGATTTCGTTATTACTGTTATTCTTGATGAATAGATTCAGTATACGACTTATATTGAATTTGTTTTCTTGAATTATCAAGAATTAACAAGCAAGAGAACAAACAATTCCGATCAGAAATATTGGGATTGGATTAATTCTTCAGTGCAATCCCCTTGGAGTACAAACTACCCAATATTTTTAATTAATTTGCTAATTGGATTGTTGAAAATTTAATCTTTTTTAATTGAATTGAAATTGATCTTAATGTTTTAGAACAAAAGCAGCGTGATCAGTCAGTTCTACGAAATACAGGTTTTTTATTATTGTCGAGATGCAACTTTTTTTTGCCAAAAAATTTATTTAAATTGGGTCAAAAGTTAGAATTTTTTTTAATTTTAACAATTTTGAATGAATATATTACTTTCATAATTTTTCAATCTGTTTAAAATTGATTATCAGTAAATTTCCAATATTCATGCACAGAAGCATAAAAAGAGTCTTAATTTTTTTTTCTGATTTTGTTTGAATTGAAAAAATCACTATTAGCTTTAAATTTCAAATTGTTTAACCATTTAGATTTCAATTTTTAGCTTCAACCATCTATTAATTGTCTAATTTCATTCATAGTTTAATGTGTTAAATTTTAGCATTATCAAGTATGTCGTCGCAGAAAATTAACAATTCGATGAGACGAAAATGTAAATTTTTTTAAGCCTTATTTTTATATTAGCGAAATAAGAATTGCTCTGTAGGAAATGCTAATGCGAGTTATTAACTGGTCCCGTGATATGACGGGAAATATTTTAGAGAAGCATTAAAGCAAACCAAGAAATATTCATTATCCAGTAATCAAATACAAAAATTTCTCGAATAACTTATCATCGATATTATAAAAAACACTCTAGCAGTTTTAATTGATGAATACAAATTCTAAGAGGTCAGCTAACAGCTAAGATACATCCATGCATTTGTTTCCGGAATTAATAAGCCTAAACTTAGCATACTGTCATGTAACCGAAAAAAAACATCAATCTAACAAATACTTCTGTTATCAGTTAAGATATCTTGTAGCAAATAAACTATTGCATATTTTTGGTGTAAATTCCATATTTTTTTTCCTTGCAAAATTTTTAAAATGAATGAAGGAGTGGCATATTCAATTTGTTATGGAATGTTTTCTAAGTTTTTACACAGACCGAAAATTGATCGTTACAGAAATTTCTTTTTTGCTTCTTTTCTTGATGACTAATCAAAAATTATATGAATCAATCACAAATATTGATATAAGAGCATTTTCTTTTCTTTTAAAATCCTTAAATGTTTTGTTTATTAAAATTTCAATAAAGTTTTGTGATAATATAACTGAGTTTATAATAGTTTTATTCGATAATAAAACACAGAAAATTGCAGGTTAAACTTTTTGAGATATTAGCTAAATTAGCAAATAAAAGAAATAAAAAGTTAGCCCGAGTTTCTAGTATGTATATCATGCATATCACTGAAGTTGCATTTGCTCGATTGTTCGGTGGAAATCTTCTGCAATGGTTACGCACCTCTATTTCGCAAACAGTAAAACAGCGAAAGAAACATCATAATTACTTCATTTAGCTAATGCATAATAATAACATTGCTTAAAGTTTCTAATAAATATTTCTCAAAATTATCAAAAAAAATCTCATAGCATTTCAATCTCAATCACCAAATTAAGGCAATTTCAGGGCGACCGTTCACTTTAAACTGTGATGAGGAAATTGATGAGAAAGGTGATCTTTGCAAAGAATGGGCCAAAGCAGGTCTTTGCGATGCACATCGACCAACAATGTTTCTTTTTTGTAGGCGGACATGCCTATGTATTGGACCACCAATTGATCTGCTGATATGATCGAAAATTTAGAAGCTCCAATTCAGTGATAGAAGGATTTAGAAAAGTTAATGTTTAAGAAATCTCTCTTCCAGTTTTGAGAATTCTTGAAACTTTTCCCAGTCATTTTTCAATAAAATCGGATCTGATAATCATAGCACATTTTTATATCTCAACTTTTACCTTTTAAAATCTTCATTCATATCATATAAAACTTATTCTTTTAAGAAAAAACTGATTTCTTTTAATTCATATGATATTTTAAACGAATATGGGTGAATAAGTATTTCCAAGGAAAAAAAAAAGTGTTATGATAGAGCAATAATTCATAGCAATCTGCACGAGGTTTTTTTTGCTAAACCATCACCTTAGCAGTTAACGATTTAAGATAATAAGAGTTTATTCCCAAAAAAAATTTTGAATATTTCCTTTTAAAAATTTTTCTGAAAATAATTTCTAATTAATTTTATATGGAATAGGAATTGTGAGGTTTTTGTAATATGTTGCCTTTAAATTTGTGAAATAATTGTTTGTATGAAAACAGTTATTGCTTATGCTATCGTTGATTTCATACCAGTATGTTTTATCATAATTGTTTTTGTTCGAAATTACTGACAAATATAATTAAAACTGACATTATGCAATGAATTTTTCAATATCTTACTTTACATCTTTAGCAAATCATCAAAAAAAAAAAACGTTATTAATTTCCAAATTCAATTGATTAAATTCTCAAAGAAATTTGTTGAAAAGGTATAGCAAATAATTGAAAGATAGAAAAAAGAAAAACCGATTTTGAATTAAGGTTTTTCATTTTGAACATTTTACAAATTTTAGCTGACTTTTTTTAATTACCAAAAAATCAAATTGTAAAAAATTTGGTAAAATAAATGAAATAAATTCAAATTTCGTTGAAAATGGATTTGTAAAGAAAAATAACTGCTGTTGATAAGATCAACGAATTGCATATTAATAATATATATGCATTGTTATCAATTCAAATAATAAAAAACGTAGCTTTTAACAACATCTATCCTAGCAGTTCATTTTCTATTTACTTTTTGATTACTTTATCTTAAAATTTAAATTTTTATATTTGGATAACATTTACAACGATATATTTCCAATAGTAGTGATCACTTATTAATCAAAAAAAAGTAAATAGAAATTTAATATTAACTATTGTTACTTTTCAGCACAATCAACTATAAAATAACACGAACAGCAAAAAAGGTATCACTTTTTGTTATTCCAAGGCTCAGTCATTTGCTATTCTAAATTGTGCTTTCCTGCCGGAGAAAAATGGCCTAATTGATTTTATGAATTAAGAAGAGAAAATATATTTGCATATATCAGCCTACACAGATCGAAAAATGAAGGAAAAGTTGGTTATATTTTTACTTTTGAAATATGCATGCAAATATTCAACAGAACTTTTAACATATTATTCACCAAATAATTCTCAACAAATTTTTTATTGACTGAAAAAGCATTACTTATCGAATAATCAATAAACTATAAATCAATTATATAAATAAAGAGATAAGTAATCAAATATATAAATCTTTTTTTCCAAACCTTTTTAATGTATGTTTGGAATGAAGTAATCAATATTGATAAAACGAAAATCCGTAAAATTAGCATCAAAACCATTAACGAAAATCATTTTGAATTCTACATAAAGCATCATTTCAACATCGAACGAAATCATTTTGATCGTAGCTGTCTAGTGAAATCAGAAGATTGATTTAATCAATCTTCTGACGTATTATCACCAACTATTTCATAATACCGTGTTCAAAATACATATATGTTCTTTTCCGGAAATTCGATCATTCACACTTCATGTTCCATATCTACAATGTTATTATACTCGTCCCTTTATTTCAACCGATCACTCATCAATCATCAGCGATGCTATCAGTATCAGTAACATTTACAGTAGCAATAACTATAATAAACATTCCGATATTGACTTCACCAACATTCTCCATTTTTGTCATGCAATCAGCACTTCAAAATTTGATTGCTACAAGAAAGAAATCAAAACAGATGAGAAGCAAAAGCAACAAGAGAAACATGGATTCTGAAGGGGATTCTGATGACGATAATGATTATAATAATTTCTGAAGGAAATCCATAAGTATTCTGCAAAATTTCATATTTATCATGATTGATATTTAAGAAATTTCATTCGATTTTCTGAATTTTTCCTCAAATTATCAAGAAAAATAATATTTTTCTTTATTGAATTCATCTTTTAAGAACAATATGCAAATTTCAATAACAAAGTATTACTTTTGACTTAACAAACAAGCTTAATTTTCATTTATGTATTCTCGTTGATTAATTTTAACATTTCTCGAGACTTCGATGAAAACTATATTATAAAGCTAGAAAAGATACTTGATCAAATCGTTATTATCATCAGCATCATCATGCTAAATGTTATGCTTAATATTTCGACGATATTTGAGTGTCCAACGTTCTTTCTTATTCACATCCACAGATATATCAAAAATAATGGGATTATTTGTTAGCTGTAATTGATCATCTACCAATGAACAGTTGACAAATTTTGTGTAACCATCTGTTGTACAGCCATATCCTAAAATAACTTCTCGTGTTTTAATAAATTTACATTTATCAAATGTATGTACGATTTTAAAAGTGTCAAATTAATATAAATCTACGAGTTAATATCATTAAATGCAATATTATATAATAATAACACTATGATATAAGCCAGAATTAAGCAGATCATTTTACCTTAACATGTTTTAAAACATTCTATATTATATGTTTAATAATCTTTGGTCTTATTTCAAAATAAAAAACAAATTCATGATATTCGGCTTTTACTTTGACCAAATTAGATTCCTTTGAAAAGTCATTACGATTAATATTAATATTTATTGTGCTAAATGCTGCATGGAATAATCAATGATAATGAAACGAAAAAAAAAAAAAAAACTGCATCGAAATATAATTCATTCTTCATTTAGCATTACTTTTGAAAAATAAACCTGAGTGAATATGACCGAAAACGTGATATTTTGGTCGAATACGTTTAACGACAGAATTCAATAATTCAACGCAACCAACGTGTAATCCCTTTGCTAGCATATCTCCATGACCTGGAAAGAAAAAAAAAATTTTTAAGATTATTATTACAAATTATATACACAATTGAAATTACAAATGAAAATTTTAATTTTTGAAAAAATTTTATCTTTCCAATAGGTTAAGGATAAAAAAAAAAAGAGTCTTCAAGTGAGAGAAACTGTCTTATTCATGATAAATTATCCAGGATTAAAGCAAAAATTGCACAAGTAATGAAATAAACGAGAGTTAGCAATTAATAATTTAAAAAATCTTCATTCTTTATAACAATCAATAGTTGCTTAATCATTAGTGAAAAGAACCTAGCGGTGGTGTATGAGTGATGAGAACATCGATACCGGCTGGTATATCATTCCATTTATCAAGTAGAGCTTGTCCTCGAGGAAGATTAAAAGCCATATCATCATGCTGTGGTAGCCTAAAAATTTCATTTATATACACTGATAGCAAACTCTTGCTTGTTTAAAAAACTGAAACAGCAATGCTTTCTTGACAGATAACGCAAATGTTCATTTCAACATCATTTCATTTCAATTCATTTCAATTTTTCTGATACTCTTTGGATGTAAAATTGATTTTTAAAAATAAACCTTCCAATGTAATTAATAATCTATCCTCTCTACTATTTAGTTGAAATGATGAAATGTTAGAATGACATCATCACAAAAAAAAAGGAAACATTGAAATTGAGAATCGTTCAAAACTCTTTTAACTACTTCCCTCAATTTCATCATCAATTTTAAATCGCTAAATGTAAAATGAACTTTATACTTTGAGAATTGAGCTAATCCGATGAGACATTTCATAATTTGCAATAGTGTAATAAATGTGAAAAAAAAAAATTAACAGACAAAAATGATTTTAATGAATGAATGGAAATGTTACTAAAACATATTTAATTATATGATGAAAATGAAATACTAACCATGGTGTTCCATAAATTTGAATACCAAAGAGTTCCGTTAAACTATCTTCTAAATAAACTACATTTTCCAATTTTGCTTTTGCATTTTTCATTTCGTGTGATGTAAATTCATTGCTAAGAGTTTGTTTCACAGCTAATTTTTTCTCACCAAATTTACTTCCTAAAAAAATTTTAATATTGCAATTGTTAATCGTTTGCTTCATATTTTTAATAAAATCCTTGTGAAATGAAAATTTCAAATTATAAATAAATTTTGGTCACTTAATTCATAATTCAAGATCAAATCAAAATATGATTATTATTTCAAAAATCTGCTAAGTTATTATATCTTGATCTTCATCAGTTAAAATCCTTTTAACCCTTGTACTCTCTTTTTTATTCTGAAATTCATGATAAATATTTCTAGTACCTAAAAAAAATTTCCAATTATGGAAGACAATTATTGATTTGAAATGAAAAATGGTTCAATGAAACGATTGATAAATTGGTTAAGAATAGATAAATTAATTGTATTGTAAGTTTTAATAAATATTTCTATGAAATATTTCAAGTTAAAATCTTACCGCTGGCCTTCACAAAACGACCATCGAATGTATATTCGTGATTACCGGCAATTATTACTTTCAAAGTATGTGGAAGCTGTTCTGCAATAAATAAAAAAAAAAAAGTTTAAACGTGCTTTGGAATTTCAGGATCATAAAAGAAGTGAACTAATCAATGTGACTTTGATAGTTGCAACTTATTCGAATCGTCAAATTCAAGTATGGAAAGAATTTTAAATTAAAACTGATTTTTAAAAATTTTTCAACAATTCGAGAATTCACTTTTTGCTAAGAATCTGAACTGGCATTAATGTATGGTTGCTGGACTGTACACTTACTGTTTTCGAAACAAACAATGAATCACAAAGTTGAATTTTTAAGATATTAAATACTTTACTAACTTAGATATTCGCTAAAAAGTTTAACTTCATCTGGTCGACCGTACAATGTGAAATCTCCCGCAACGATAAGAATATCACCAGATGGAATAGATTGCGGATCCGGAAATGACTGATGGAGGCAAGCCATACAAACAAATCGGACAGCATCTTGTCTTATCGGTGTATTTAATTTCATCTGAAAATTTAATTTCAAATTTAGTTTTAATTTAATAGTATTCAAGCAATTGTTTGGAAAATCAAATTTTATAAACTTGCAAAACATCACATTTTCACTCTTTTCAGCTCTCTCTTAGCGCTGAACTATGTTAAAAATCAGAAATTTCAAGAGCAACAATTTTAGATTTTAAAAATTTTAAACTAATTAATGGAAATAAATATATGTGTTTCTCTTATCTGTCTCACTGTCTTCACAGGACGATTATTTTTAATCATCTCCCAAGCTATTAATGGATCGTTGGTGTATTTGTGTGGAGTAATCTGTAATAATCACACATTTTAAATATAAGCAAATACTCAATTACTTAGTAATTTTCATTATTTCTAATTATTGAAATAATATTGAATAAATTTAAATTACAATTTCCAAAAAATTCGTGTTTAAAAAAAAAAAAAAGATTTGTGATTTTAAGAAATTTTTTTGCATTATTAATAGTGTTACAATAGCTGTAATAGTTGAACGTCGTTTATGCTTGGATGAACGTCGTTGTTGTTTATGATATTGAATGAAATTGCGAGCATCGCAGTTCGATGATGAAGTTCGTTCATCATCCAACTTCCGTCTTTCCAATTCTTCTGCAATTTGCAAAACAAACAAAGAACATTCTAGAAAATAAACTTCTTCTAAGAATACATTCAAACACTGTTATGGTTGAAAATGTTATAAATATTAAAAGAATATCAAAATTTATTGAATAGCTTTCAGTGCTCAAAAATATTTTTAGGAGCTAAAATTTATTTCTGCCTAATTTATTTTTATTCATCATTTCCAAAATGTTAATTTATGCATATGGTAGAATAAAATTTATTTCTATAAATCAAAATTTTGAAGGAATTATTTGAGCTAATTTATAAATCATATTTATTGATAAGAATGTTTTTGTAGAAAAAAATTGAAAAAATTTTTAAACCATATTCAGTTCGTCCACTGCAGCTTGGTTCTGCACTTTCACAAGTACGTTGACAAAATTCTCGTGAATTTTTGGTAATTATAAGAGGTGCTGTTTTACGCCGTTCTCTGTATCTTGTTAAACCCTAAAGTTTGATAAAACATATTCAATAAATTCAATTAGTTTTCTACTATGAAATCTTTTTCAACATTAAATTATTAATTGCAAATGATCAAAAGAAAAACGATGTTTTAGCCGAAAAGAGAGAGACTTTAAAATATTGAAACTTTAAAAAAAAAAATGTGGGAATTATATTCATTCGATAGTTGTGCTGAAAAACTTCTATCCTTCCCGGTTAAAATTTTTCCCAACCTTAGAAAATATTTTATTTTCAGTCAGTTAGCAGCTGTTAGCGATCTTTGTAATTTATCTCGCAACGTCATTATCAAAATATGTTTTTTAATTAATTTCATGATTAGAATGTGACAAAGTGAAATTGTCTAAGAGCCACTACTTATCTTAATTGTTTAAAAATGTTACACATTTTTAAACAATTGAAATAAGTGGCTTTTAAACTGCAATCTTGACTGTTAATTGTATCATGACAACAAAAATTGTGTTACAAAAGATAAAAGATTGTTTAATTTTGGAAATTTATTAAATTTATATTAAAAATCTAAAAATGAATTTTTCTTTTCTTCCAATTTTAATTTTTTCAAATATGGAACTTAATTTAATTGTATTTTTACTTAATTTAATTTGCCTTTTCATGAAAAAGAAGCAAATAGACAAACCAGAAGCATAATTAATGATGAAGACTGCGCCAAGTGTTTTTTTGTTGTCTGCTATCAATGCTTACACTTTTTACCTAAATTTAGTATAATCTTAAAAATTTTAATTTTGCTATGTAAAGAGCATGAATATCGTATCACCGATACAAAAAATGATCAGATTTTGAAAATGAAAATATGTGGACCCGCGTGGATTTCTTGCTTAATTAAAATATTTTGAAACATTTTAGAAACTTTTAATGAGATGAAAAATTCGATATTTTTTTTTAGAAAGAGATAATAGAAAGTTGCAATAAAGGCTTTCTTCGACGAAAACTAACGTTGCATAAAATCAAAATTAAGTCTTCAAGTTGTTTAATTTACCTTTCACAGCTTAGACTCTGTGAATTTAATTTTGTGTTTTAGAATCAAATCAAACTCACATGAATTCAGAAGCCCTTAATCATTTATTTTTGGAACCACATTACTTCAAATTAATTAAATTAAATAAAAGAAGAGGAGGGAAAAAATTTGCAAATGAATCAGAAGTTGAAGTTTTACGCAAAAATTGGGAAAATATAAATGTTTCCCAATAATCGTAACAGATGGCTTTTGAACATGAAGAAGTTTGAAAAGATAATGAAATCCATATATTAAAATAAATATTTTAAGTTATTATTAGCCTAATTATTCGGATAATTAAAACTGAACAGTTTTAAAATGGATGTTGTTTTTATCATTTTTTGTAATAAAAATAGATGTTATTTTCATCTGTGATATCTGAATTATCATGATTAAATATCTGAGATCGTTGTACTGAAATACAGAAAATGTTACAGAAACATCTGATAAGTCAAAAGGATACTATCACACGACGAATAATAGTCAAATACAATTAAAACATTAAATCTGATTTTATTAGAGAATTAGCATAAAATTATTTGATGACCGAGTGAGGAATTTTAGAGCTCAAAATTTTTAGATTTGTTAAAATTGGGACTAATTTTTTCAGGAAGAAATTAAGCACTAATTAACCTATTGTTTCATTCAGCTATAGTAATGGAAAATGACTAAATGGTACAGGAAAAGAGGAATGAGATAACTTAACGTTACATCAGATGAATTTACTCCTCCCAGCAATCTATCTACATCAATCAACACTTTTTTCTCATTCCCTTTTCCTCCTATATTAGTTTTAAACCAAATCAGCATTTTTCAGACAGTATATAAGAATGTATTTAAAAAATTTTGAAAAATCATTAAAATTGATTATCTATCATATAAAATGAGTTGAATTTGAAAAGAAAGAAAAAGTAGAAGAAAAGAAAATTAATTCGACTAACGTTCATTTCATTTGCGGATGCTTAGCTCTTTTCTAACCAATTTTTTTAAACTAATAAATCAGAGACCAACTTGTTGATTGAAGGAGAATGAAAAAAACATACTATTGCATTTTCAATTTTGCCGATATCAGTATAGACAACCACCATATCGAAATAATAGCTTTAAACAAGTTTTAAATAACTGATAAATGTTTCGAAATCTTGACAATTAATTGATAACGCCACCTTGCTGTTATATCGATATCACATCAACATGTCAGATTAGGAATTTACCTAATGATTATTTTAGAACTACCGTTAGATCAAGCAATAAATAATTTGCATGTCAACATGCAAAAAATGCTGTCCACTTCATGGCTTTTAAAATGCTGAATTTGTCCAGCAAATTCAAATTCGTGTTGTTTGCCAAATTGTAGTAAAGAACTGGATTAATATAAATTTTGCTTCTGGAAAAAAATCCACAGATTACCTTAGTTGGGTTCCAGTACGTTTTTAATAACCGAAATACAAATTATGCGATTCTTTTGCCAATGATAACTTTGCT
>UPTC01000540.1:0-14945 GCA_900537255.1 Acanthocheilonema viteae
TTCATTGCAGGCTCTCTTTCCCGCTATTCCGATTTTTATGTGGCAGTTACCTATGCATTCAAGATAAAGCGTTAGTTTACAATGTTAAGATAACAAAAAGAAATAAAAACATGACTAAGCCATTAATTAAAACATAGCATCACCTGGTTTCTCAGATTGTTTTACCTGCAGCGTGCTTACCTCCACATGCTCAAGCGTCTTGCTATCTTTCAGCCTTTTAGAAAACCTGGAAAATAGTATATTCTACTATTATCTTGTGAGATTTTCTTTTTTTTCCAAATTAAAAAATGACTCACAAACTTAAGATATCGAGATCCATTTGACCGGTCTGTCCTACAGTTTTTGCCGTATTTTGAAGTGCGTGCTCTCTCTGAAGAAATTTCTAAACATAATTTCTAAATAAATGTTTATTTTTACTTCTAGAAACAAAAATTTTCTTCATTCCTTATTTTTTTACGGAATTTAAGAACCTTTCCTCGATATGGACAAAAGGTCAGTGGCAAAATATAGAAGTCAAACGAGGAACATTTTGTATATAACATTGTGCACTTTAGCTGGCCTATTCACACCGTTAAATATATTTATATTCTTACAGTTCGCAGGATTCCACGCGGCTTCATATAACTACGTTTCTGCTGTACGTCGACCTCAGAAGTAGAAAACATTCTTGGTTGTGATATCAGATTGGTCTTCGTGAGTGTACGATTAGTTTTAAAATTATTTTGACAACCATCCGATGTTTGAATAAATGAAGAAGCCGATTGAGGTGGAATAAAAGACACAGGAAGAGGTCTTTCATGAAGTATCGGATTTATCACAGGATTTCTTAAAAACCCTGAATAATCTGGAGGTCGAGTAACGGTAAGATCAAGTGGGGATAACTGTCCACAAGACACATCTGCAACACATTGAAAAAAATGTAAGAGATGTTGCACACAACACAGATCTAAACACGGAAGTCCATGATAAAAGTGCTTCTTCTTTACATTTGACTACAAAATTATTAACAATGTTTTTGCAAAAGCTCAATTACATACCATGAATTTTTGAGGAATTATTAGGACCAGCTGGAAGGCTACTTCGAAAGACTTTTGGTTGTTTCTGAGTCGCCGACATCTAAAATTATTTATTTTTGAGGATCACAGTAATAAATTGCTTGCCTCTGTTCAGTGAGGATTACATATAGCACAGCACAAAAGGTTCAAAGTTTTAAAGTATAAATCAGTTGCAATGCTAAGTTTCAAGAAAACTATTTGAACATATCCTCATACTTGCCAAAGATAACGATTTGACACTGTAACTTATTGAAACACGAAAAATATATTTGCAAAATACAGACTGTCCAGTGAACAATAGAAATTATGTGACGATTAGCTTTCATTGCTTAGTCTTCATTCATGCCACTTTGCTCCTACTCAGATATGTATACATTGAATAATGGATTAATTTAAATGATTTTGGCAATCGTCAAATGAAAAGTTACTGGGTCTTGAGTCTTATCCAGTAGCAATTTTGGTCTACTTTCAGTAGACACAATATGCTTTGTCGATTCGAAAAACATATTCGAATTCACTGTCCCTAAAATTAATTATAAACTCCTGGAATTCTGACTTAAGAGTGGATTAGAAATGATTTAGAACTTAGACATATGACTAACTCGGACGTTGCTGATGGTTCTTGTTTCCGCACATTTATTAGTGATTTAAATAAAATCTTCTGGCTTAATTTATTCACTCTTTTTGTTGGAAAAGTATTCATTCAAAAAATAGTTTTAAGAAATAAGAACAGGAATAGCTTCAAGTAAAACAATTTATTATAAAGATAATGAAGTATTACCGAAAGCAGAATTTCGAGACGGACCAGATTCCGTTTGAGGATAACTTGGTGTACGTTTCTGAAATCAACCAAAATCAACAAAAGAACATATAATAAAATAGAAAATCTAGCATAACTGGAAAAGCTGTATCTCACCGGATAGAATGTATGAAGCGATAGAGTAATATTTATGATAGAATAATATACACAATTTACAAGAAAAACTGTAATATGTAAATTTCACTTCCTTTATTTTTACCATTTTCGGATCATCATTAATGAGAGCTGAAATACGAGTTTTATCAGTTATTTTCACCGGCAATTTCTTTTGTTTCTTTTGGGTATCTTTAGTGGTCTTTTCAGGTGGTTTCTGAAATTCATATTGGTAAACATAGTTTGAAACATTCAAATGCACCATTTAGTGCTGCACTTTGACTTGATCAGCATACTTTTCAGTGCAATCTTAATTCCAGACGCAAAAGGCTGAAGCAAAAATATTAAAAAAGACTTGAACTATGTTTTTGTACTGAGTTAGCAATATTCAGAGGAGAGCAAACGTCACTTTGTCTCAGAAAAACTTTCTTTTATTCTAATGGTGACTAGGTCAATGGCATATAAAGGAAAGCTTTCATTACATTCTTCTTTTTCATTTCCTGTTCCAAAAGCATTTGTTCTTTTAGCCGCCATGCTGCTTGTCTTGCTGGTGTAACGGCACGTTTCCTTCTTATTGCTTTTGGTCCAGATTCAATATCTATAATAATTTCAATTAATAACTTCCCATAATGCAACTTTAATTGTCTTGCTGAATAATATTAAATGCAAATAAAAAAATTAATTTAGATGTATAAATCGAAACGAAAAAATTACATTAGAGGATAACCTGCATCTCTTCCAGATCATTTAAATTTATTATGTTTATCATGTATGTATTTGATAAATTAAAAAAATTAACATAGACGTTTTACCTTCCATCTGATGAATTTCAGGCGATCTTATTATGGATACATGAATCTGGTCATCATCCAGAGAATTATGAAAGCCCATTCCATCTATAACTGAATAGTGAAGTAAAGAAAGCAATTACAGGCGCTGATGGCGCAAATTTTTTAATCATAGGTGGTTTTGAATCATCACAACTCTAAATTCTGAATTATGACATCTTTAAACTCCATTTTTTTAAATACCGCGAGCACTACAGGGAATTTCCTTGGATGTACATCAACAGATAAAACGTATGACTGATACTTAGGTTTAACCTGTGGATATTCATAATCAATAAACCAAAAGCTACTCTTTTATCAAGAGATATAGTATATTCAATACACCAAGTGCACTAGGACGGTGTTGCGATTCGACCAATAAAAAAAGGTTAGATTATAAAACGTTAAGACAGTCCCATATTTCTAAACTGGTGATAAAGAATTTTTTAATTTAAATTATCATCCTTTTAGATTAGAGTTTGATTCATGAAATTAAGAAATCTAGGTAAAAAATAGATAGAAATGTTTTTGCCACGCTTTCATTTTAAAAGATATTTCAAAATATTTATAAAAAATCACCGAGTGAGCACTGAACATCCGACTCTACACTTGTAACACCACCATTAACTTCAGTTAATTCACTTTCTCGTTTGGCTGAATAATGAGAACAATACAATAAACTGGAGAGAAATTATTTCCTTAAATACTTTCCTGTATTTTTTCTTTTTGATTAAAAAGTAATATTAATTAGCAATTTCGTTCCTAAATTTTGTCACCTCTTTTAACACAACACTGCACTGCCAACAACTTTGCTCGGTCCAGCACTGTCAAACTTTCCAAAGCGTTCTCCGAACATTTTAGCAATTTTATCTGAAAATTTATTTGCAAACATTCATTAAGCTGTGAATTAACGGAGCAAATTATAAATTTAGGAGACTAAATAAATAAAAACGAAAAGAAATGATAACTTTTATGAAATCTGAACACTAATGCTGATTGAACTGCCGGATGATATACAGAACAGTGTCCACAAAAAATATAAAATTAAAAAAAAAAAGATCCCCTCACTGTTATCATTTTATAAGTGAAAAATACAAAAGTATTACTAATTTCAATTAACCTTTTTGCCTCGACGCTTGCAAATCGCTAAATGACGGAAAATCTGCAATACAGTTCCAAACTGAGCTGTGCATCCCCTAGCACCACAGGCAAACAACGCCAAATCAAGGTGTTTCTGACAAAAGTGTTCCTCGAAATCATCATAAGTATCAAACGTCTCCTTGCATTCCCCACCATCTACAGTCGCCAGACACCAAAGCTCCTGAAAATATGTTGACCTATGTCCAACATATTCGTATATAATATTGCCTTCCTTATCAATGTACAACCTTAAATTGGTTCTAAAAACAGGAGGGAATAGAGGAAGATATAGATTTTGTTAAAAATTATAAAAGAAATGAAGATAGGGAATGAAATGAAATTGAAATCAAAATGCATATTTAAAACATCCAAAAATGAAAAAGTAGTAAAAGAAGTTAGAAATAATACGTGAGCAACTCACCGAACAATCGTTCATTTTATCGCTCTAATCAACTTCTTGAGAGACTGCAACAAATACGATACAAATATGATGTAGAGAAACTGCAACAAATATGATAGTGAAATATATGAAATATATCCGAGTGTACTGATGTCAGATTATGCGCACGAACCTATGACTGAATCTACATTTTTTCACATCATTTAAACCCATTCTTAACATGCTTTATCATACTGATAAAATCAGAATAATAACTGTGTATTTCTACCAAAAGTTACTAACAACTGGTTGGATTGCCTTCCATAACAGAATGTATGAAATGTATAATATTAGATATTAACTTACTGAACTATCCTACTATGTGTATGTGCAATAATTGAACTACCCTACTAACTACGTGTGCGTGCAATAACTGAACTCTCCTACTGACTATGTGTACGTGCAAAAACTGAATTATCCTACTGCCTACGTTTACGCGCGACAATCAATTATTCTAACGCACACTGTCTGTGTTTAAATGATTCATTCGATAAAATACACAAATATGCATATTAGAGAGAATGCAGAAATATGCATATTAGAGATATTTTAATGAATACATTTTTTGGCTTACCAAAAAAAAAACGTACGACGAATATAACAACCAAAAATTCTTACCGTAATGATCCCGAATATCTAAAACTGACGTGAAACATCCGTTTTGTTTTGTTTTTTTTCTTAATCTAATTTCGTGAAATCTAAGATGAAAAATTTTTCACTTCCTGTACGTTACAATAACTGAATTGCTCATGGCTTTGTTTACAATGATAAATAATAATTCATGAATGGGAAAAGAAGAAAAATCATGTAACCGGAATCCTAACATTAACAATGACATTATGAATAACAATAAGGGATGAAAAATTGAAGTAAATTGAAATCAAATTTGTGAACATCGCTTAAATGATAACTGAAGAGGAATGGAAACAGAGGATTGGCATCTGGGCGGATCAAAAATGGAAAACTGATAGGAGAAGTAGCTGTGAGCGATTACCGTTATTGTCACTCTCACAGAAAGATGGGAATATGAAGCAATGAAATGAGTCAGTGATTGGGTGTTTCAGTGATAAATGTCCTTCTGAATTATATATTTAAAGGCAGTAAATTCTATGATTATCATGAGAATTAAACTTCCTGTTTTTCTATGCTATCCAATGATTTAATTTTTTCTGAATCAATATTGTTCTCCCGAGTAGAACGAAATACTTTGGTATTATACATTGAATGGAGATGAATTTTATTTGACGAATGGAGATGAATTCTTGATGAGGTGAAACAGTTGACTGGTATCTTTCATATCATAACAGTGAACAATATCAATAATATAAATCGGAATTAAAAACGGTGTGAGATGTGAAAATAGAAGAAAAACGCATCGAATGAATTCCATCAACTGAAATTTAATGTTTGCCTGAAAAGGAAAATAATTTATGATATAAATGTATTTAAATACTTAAATCATCATATAAGATAAAATCAAATTAATCACTTATTCACATTTTTCTATCCAATTCTCAAGTTTATATCTATAATACAGTAGGATTGCTCATGGGAGTGTAGTGCCTGTGCAATGTTGAAATGTTTGAACAATTTCACAATACAAAGGCCTGTTATCAACCAAAAGGTTAAAGGATAACTTCTTTATTTCTTGCATGCTTTTTATTTTCTTTTGCTTCATTTCATACTTAAACGTTAAAATTTATGTCAATGTAATTGTTTGACGAATAAAATCTGTTACTGTAAACTCCTTCACATAAGACATTCGATCATAGCTAAGTATAAAGAGATTTCAATAACAAAAAAAATAATGGATTGCAAATTTTAAAAAAACGCATTCCAAATAACTTCACACACCTCAGTTATTACTACCTAAATTAGTGTCGTGAAATTTTTGATATGAGTATTTGGTTGTTTCACGAACAAAGATTGTTGTAATGGTTTATTCTTTGTGGAAGATTAGTGATAATATTACATGACAATATCAATAGACGAAGATTTCTCCCTGATTATTGATGACTGAAGTAATCGTTTCAAAGTTTGAATGAGATTCGATGAGTCGCAGTCCAGAGAAGTACGGTCGTTAAGCTGTGAAAGCGAAACTTCTCCATCGAGAGTTTAACAGTAATGAATTCTAATTTCTTATATATTGGGTAATTTACAAAGGCATATCATGATATAATCCTATCGGAAATAAAAATCGCTATATGGATAAGAGAGCTATTTTACGTTTTACAACAATTTCACCATTAAATATAAACTTGAATGGAAGAATTTGCATGTGAATTAATTCACTAGATGTTAAGAATGCAGGTTTGCCAGATGCTTAAAACATAAAATTCAGACTAAAAGGATTTACATATGAACTGAATAAATGATCTAACTGGAACAAATTTCTAAAATACAAGCATTTTGATTATTTAGATACAAAAATTGTTTTATAAATTTATTTCGGTTTTCCCGGCAATTGGATTATTTATCCCGGCTAAAGAGATGGTGATAATTTTAATGCAATAAATGGGCAAAGTTTTCAAATATTTACAAAATTAGTTGTTTAAAGAAGGATGCATTATAAGTCATTTAAGGCTACATTTGTCATGAGAACGTGATTAACAATTTATTTTTCAATCAATCATTTTAAACGAAATGACTGCGAACTGAACACGAATTTAGAAGTGTGTGAAAATATGTTAAAATGATTGAGAGCATGGAAGAGAATATAGAATAAAGATGTGCAGAATTGACAGATAACTTATATGTATCTGAAGAAAGGAATTGGATCAACATATGACTCGTTTGATGCTTTCAAATACTATATTCGAGAGAAATGGTTCAAGTACTAAACTCGAGAGTTAAGCAATGATCAACCATTTCGAAGCAGCGCTGTCAATAAAACTTCCATTTGTTTAAGGAATAAAGAAGACTACACTGTTACTATGTATTTTGGTTAGCTAATATTCTTTTAGCTATCGTTGTTTTGACATCGTATCAGAACTGTTTCTGTATTCTGTTCATCTGATAATTAAAAGAATGAAAATTGAAAACGGCTTATAAAATAGCAATCAAAACGGCTACAAAGCACATTTAATTTCATGCAGAAATATGACAATCAAGCTAAATTCCTTACAAATATATTATCATTAATAATCAGAATACAAATTCCGAATTGTATCGTATCACTCTGTATCGGAAATATTTTACCTTCCTTTCATCTCAGTTCCCGCTGTTGTGATCGGTTCTTGTTTCGTGGAATTCTTTTTGTTGTGAAAGTGTGGCAGATTGATTACTGTTGATTCATAGACAAATTATTGTTGTGATTTCTTTTATTGTTGGGAATTGAAAAGTACAAAGATGAAAAAGTTAGTTAATTAGACGATAGTTGCAAGTAGAGACGTTGAAATGAATGAATGGAAAACGTGGACAGATGATATACTTGACAGTTTATATACTTAATGTGAGGCGGTCCAGGATAGTAGATAATAGGTCTAATAGGTAACCCCGAGGTCAGACAATGTCATGTTGGGGGAGGAAGAAGCGATGAGAACAAAGGGCTAAATATATTTGCTACCACAAAAGACAAAAAATAATCAAAGGATAAAGCCATTATAAGGAATCTCTTAATGATTTATAGCAACACAAAGAAATTAAATTTAACAAAGATAAATTGCGAAATGCAATTTCCTCAGCTTAACTGTCAGTGATACAAATCGCAATTGATGTGAATAATTTAATATCACAAGTTTTCGGATTTTCCGACATTTTCAAGAGATAACTTTGATTACGCCAATAATCGAATTGTAGTGAAGGTTATTTATCTGATGGAGAGATTTTATTCTTTACGTTATAGTACAATTCTTAAAAATACAGTCAATTTAGTCGATCATTTGGTTGTTCTTCCTTTTATTGGTTGATCCAGGAGGAAGATTTCTTACTGATTGTTGATATCGGTTTGAGAGAATGTTAATGGGAAGACTGAGACTGGTTGATAGAACTGGTATTTTGTGCATATCCATCTTAGCGCTCACTGATAAGCGCTAAGATGATACACACAAATAAAAATCTAAACTTACCACAACTGTGATGTTTATATCTTCTCGAGTTAGTGAACGCTTTTTTAGTAAACAATTGATCATCGACGGAGCTTGGTTAACAGATTATAATTACCAGATAATCATTGACAATATTCTTGGGATCGTACATCAAAGGAATAAGCAAGGTATCTTATTTTTTGAGATAAGGGTCAGATGTAACAATCGTTGTCGGCATGAAACAAAGAATCATAAACATGGAAATATTATATCTATTCTTGAATCAGGAATTTATGGTAAACATTTTACATTATGTTATTTTCGGGTATCCGACATCCGCTTTACCCTTCGCAGTCCTATCATTCTGAATTCAACAATTTGTAAATATGATATAATCGATTTCTCCAAAATATAAGTTTTCCCTCAATCTGTTAAATCTGGCTAACGTAAAGCAGTGAATTTGTAGAATATTTGGCAAGATAGAGTATACTTTGAATAGTATACGTTGAAATAAAGTATACTACAGATGCTTCAAACAAAAAAGAATTTGGCATCTTCTTCCAATGAAACTAAGTCATCAGCAATCCTGCACCCGGAAATCTTTTCAGTTCAACCATATGGATTGGAAGCGTTTGCAAAAACCCGAAAAAATAGCAAGCACTTTTCAAATAATAAGATGGATAGAAGCAAACAACCACTATAAGCTCGAGAAAATGAACAACGATAAAAACGCTGGCTTACATATATGTATATATACTATGAGTCCCGAAACTTTCAAGAGTCCAAAATGTATGCGTGAATAACGCAATAAAGGAGAGCTTAACATATCACGCATCATCGCGTCATCTCTTCGATTTTGCTGAGAGATGTCCAATAGATGGTTAGCGTTAAAACTGAAATCCAAAACATCTTGGCATTAGCTATCCAGCAGCATCGCGACAGTGCAGTGAGGATCAATTCCCGGCGATATATCAGAAATCAATCCCTCATAAAATAATGTGAAAATCAGTAGATCCATCAAATCTCTATATGCATCATTTATTTCCTCAAGAATGCGATAAATTTTGTTTGACAATGACAAGAATAATCACTTCTTAGTTTGTATATATAAAGTATTTCTAAACATAATAATCATAACATATTATATGCACATAGCTCTATGTGTGAGAATCAATGGGAAGGTGAATGGATCGAATGATTTTACTATAATAAATTCAGTGCATAATAAAATGAACAGTCAGAGTCACTTTGACAAGGAGGCGCGTTAGATTCACGCACGCTAAGCATATGAGCCCACTATCTTCCTCCATGGAGTGAAGAAAAGCGGGAGAAATGGTATAACGGAAATTGACATCAGAATTCTCACGGTTTTGTACAAAAAAATTGTAATCACTTACGCTTTCAGGATTGGATTTTCCCATACTCATAAGGTACAAAAAAAGCAATATAAAACTGAACTCACCTGCGGGGTTTTGCAAGAAAAAAACAGAAAGGGAGAAATCGAGAAATCAATTATTTCTTCTCGAATTTCCTACCTAGCTTATTTTCTCCACTACAACTTCCTTCATCATGTATTTCTATTTGAAAAAATGAACAAGTCAGTAATATTAGTACGGTTAAAATTTTTTCACACCTTTTTATTATACATTTATTAGAATAAGTACTTTCCTGGAAGCGTATCCGATTGTTTCACCATTTTCAATAAACAAAAACAATATCATATGACAAAATATGAAAGCGTTTGCAAAAAGTATAAGTTGCAATACTTCTCGTTGTGTGAACAATATATCATACGGAATGCTGCCTCCTTCCTTCTTTTATGAAAAAATGATACCTTCATAAATTCACAAAACTGGTTTTATTTACCTCAATTCTGATCTTAGGATGAAATGTAGTCACTCCATGTCTCGAACTATAAAAATCAAAACAAGCCTTGAATTGCAGAAAGGAAAACCCTACCCTTCAGAAAAAAAGCACAATGCTGAATAATAGTTCGAGCTCGAACTCCGAATTTCGAAAAACAATACTTAAAAAACTATGCGATAATCCAGTAGGATTTAAAAATTTACAAATGCTAAAAAAATGGACAAGAAAGATGAAACTGAGTTAGAATACCTTCTACTAAGGAAGACCAGTGTAACAGTAATCCAAATGCTTGGAAACAAGTATATGAATTAAGTATGCTTCGAATGAAAATTATGAGGGATCAGTAGGAAGTACTTCTGAATTTCCAAAAACTCTAATCGTTTGAAGGGAAACAAATCTCAGCAAAATATTACCATTTCATGAAAATATGAGAAATAAAAGAAAAAAATGACTGCGAAAAGACGAGACTAACACAGCACAAAAAGATCCCCACTCGAAGCTTAAAATCTTTTCTGTCAGTGATAGTTGCTCAATCAGAACTGGCATCATCACAATCAGTTAAACATCGCCTTCATTAGTGCTAACTGACTGTTGAGATTCTTTAAGAAGAGAAGTTGAATGTATTTCATCCGTTACGAAGTATTCTTCCCCTTCTGCATTATCGATATCACCACCTAATTCCGACAACTCATCCTGAAAGCACCGTAAAAATTAATGAAACCAGTAAGAAAACAACTACTTTGAGAATACAACCAAAGCTCTCTCAAGACGAATTTTACCCATTCATCAAATTAGAGTTATTAAAATAAAGTTTGAAAAAGATATTCAACAGCAGTTTATATTTCATAATTCGAGTTAAAAAAAGACAAACAACATTAACCTGAGGAGATGGATCGAGAATCCGAGATGATTCTTGTTCATGTTGTTCCTCTAACAATACTTGCGCCTGCTGCTTTTCCGCTGTACGTAATAGTTTACCACCATTCGGTTTTAACCAGTCATGCTGTAAACATTGTCGAGCTGTCGCACGCTCATCTTGATCAAATGCTAACATCGGGATCAGAAATGAAGCAAATTGACCAGCTGATTCGATTGGCCAGTCGTATTTCTGTGTTAACACTTCCACCAAAGACCATGGCTTTAGCTGGTGAATATGAAGCAGACGTCCATGCTGCAAAAATACAATTTTTAACAAAACATTTAAAAAATTATTAGCAACATTCCTGAAACAAAGTCAAGCAATTTGACAAATCTGTATTTCGGTCAATCAAAACTGACTAATTGTCAGACAGCCCTCATTCCTAGTATACTTCCAGTTAATCGAAAGAAACTTTCAAATTGAAAGCATTACATATATCATTCGCAAAACAAAACTGGCGGCTCTAAAAATTTTAGGAGAAAGTGCCACCTTATCAAAGAATTCACGCCAGTGAGTTCCTTTTTTGTAGACTCTTGGAGAAATAGTTCCTAGAAGCTCGATTATATGCGCTAAGTGATCTTCATCCCTGCTGTATGTATCACCGCTATGAGGTTCAAACAGATAGTCGCCTGTTGCCAATTCAAATGCCTGAAAGTCACGATTACTTAATTTTAAGTTAAAGCTTTAAATTTTAAATTAAAAATCATAATCTAAAATCATAATTAAAATAAATAATGTTATTCTCTAAACACTTTATGTATTTTCCTGTTTAAAAAAGTGGATTCAACTGTAATAAAGAAGATATTAGTTTTGCGAATATTTCTACCAATTTAAATCCACTTGTCCCTTTAATAACAACTCGAAAACTATATTTTAGAAAATTCGTAAATCAAGTCGATAAGTGCAGACCATGCAAGCAGTACTCCAGATATCAGCTGGTGGACCATAACCAGCACCTATCAGCACTTCCAAACTTCTATATTGTCGAGTTTGAATATCTTCCGTAAAATGATGATGCTAAAAAAAGTGCATCGAAATGGATGATACAAAAAAGAAGCTTACAATCGATATCAAATGTATGCAACGAACTTAATATAATTAGTGACGATATTTCATTCTATATTACCCTTATGAAGCAAAAGAACTAATTTTCATTCAGCAGAAGCAGCCAATGTTTAGTTATCACAAACAGAACAAACCGTCCAACAAGCATTTCCCAAATCAGCAAGCTTAACATTGATCTCAGTGGCCGGATTTAAGTAGTCTGGCTCCGAACGTCTCGGTGATAAACCCTCTTTTTCTAATAAAAGTTGCAAAGCTGATTCTTTAATTTCATTCTCTGAACGAGTATCTGATTCCATTCGAGGCAAAAATCGGGGTGGTCCTTCCACAACTGTAAGATATTTAAATTGCGAAATATCAAATGATAGAATGTCAAAAAAGCTCATTTTAAGACTGATCATCATTGATTCAGATCACTGACAACTTGTGAAGTATTGTAAAGTTAATGGTGCAGTGATTATCAGTCCTTGGAAAAAACACTCTAAAATTAGATTCCCTATAGAGATTTCAAGCTTTACCTATATTCATAATAAAACGTTTCTACATATTGATAAATACAGAATGAGAAACTGTTTAGTTTTTCATTCTGTATTTATAAAATAACAAAATCTGACAGCCAATGACAATGAAACTATTATAAAGAATAATTTATCTCAGTTAACTGCAAAATTACAAAAAATTTGAACGCTCACCCAGATCATTGTCACTACCAAGATTCAACAGTGGATATTCTGCTGCGTCTTCTACTTCAACAGCTTTAAGTGCAACATTTTCAATTGGTATCTAAAATGCATTTAAATCTTTGCATACTAAGTTTGAAGTAAAGAAGTAAAGAGGAAAAGTTAATTTCTACAAATATTTAGGGAGACATAATAGATGACATAATACGTATATTTTTCCCAGTAGAGAATATCATCGAAGCCACATACCTCAACTGAAGTACGATGATTCTGTCGTGCAACCGAATAAACAGAAGTGTCCTTCGTAATAAAATCATTTATTTGTACGTCTTCAGCCTTCGTTGCCACTATTTCTGATTTAAGCTTTAAAAAAACACAAATTTAAAAAGACGTTAAAAAAGTTTTTGGATTAGAAAGATGGAGAATTTTAATCATCGTATTGCGTATTTTCTGCGGATTAGAAAAATTAGATGAATGATGACACCTCTCATACCAAAGCTCTACACATAACATTATCCAAAAATTATCGCAAAAATAATTAAAAGGAAGCAAGGAAATAGTAATTTGCTGAAAATGATGTATAGCGCTAGCATCTAAATTATTAAGCAAAAGTAACGTCAAACAATAAAAAATGAATTAAATCAAGCTGATAAGCGCAAAACTGGAGTAGAATGCTGCTAAATACCATCAATGGTTTTTTAAAACCATAAAATCATTTCAATTTAGACCTTCATCAGTTTTGTGGTGTAAATTATTTGACTTGAATATAATGGTGATAAACGAAGTATGTCAAAGGTTAAGCATATCACAAGCAAACACATGCATAAAAAGTTTGCTTGTAAAGGTGAGCATTGCTTGCTGATGAAACACAGATTCAGATAAGAATTAGAAATAAGACACCAATATTACAACGATTTAGTAACATGCACCAAGGGAAAATGTAAGTTATAAGAACTAATAGTGAGAAATAATTGTACAATTACAATACAATCACAGCCTTGAAATACCCAAGCCAATGTTAACTAAAACTAACTGTTTCACCTAGCTTGTACATATCATCTAAATTACCGTTTGTGTTGTAATTATTAATACAACTCATACAATTTTAAAGTCATTTATTTTCTTATATCAGTATTAACTGTTTTACAATCAACATATATTGAATTAACATAAAGCAATTCACATAACATCCATTTCAAAAAATAAAGCAGATGTGAGTTATGACCATTCTTAAAACTGCTGGTTTGTCGTTCAATCTCACAACTCGCAACACTAAAGCAGCTTAATAGTTATTTTTTAAATGTAGTCCATGGAGAGCAGGACTGCTATTAAAATAGTTCAGTCAATGCTATTTTCTTCAATGTACTATTGCATTGGCCGTGGGCACGTGCCTCTCACAACATATTACTGTGGATAGCAGCGATCAAGTACCTGATTATATCTATATTGGTCATCAACGCTCAAATAAGTCGTATTGCAGAAAGCTGCTGCTGGCTTAGCACCCACCGAATGACTTGCATATGAACGAACAATACCATTGGTACCACCATTATCATGAGGTCGTGCACTCATACTAACATTATTTCCACCGGGCACTTTTGCAGCGGCCACGGCCGCAGAACGCAATAGTTCGGGTAATGCATATCGGTTGCTATTATTAGCATTACAACTGTTGCTATATTCTTTTCCAAGCAACTGCAATTCATGCATATTCTGCGGATTTATCGTATTTTCGCTTAGTATATCTTGGTGAAAGGAAAGTGAAATTACCTGAATTCTATAATCTACATGAAGGAAAGTGAAATTAGCTGAATTCTATAACCTACATGAAGGAAAGTGAAATTAGCTGAATTCTATAACCTACATGAAGGAAAGTGAAATTAGCTGAATTCTATAACCTACATGAAGGAAAGTGAAATTAGCTGAATTCTATAACCTACATGAAGGAAAGTGAAATTAGCTGAATTCTATAACCTACATGAAGGAAAGTAAAATTAGCTGAATTCTATAACCTACATG